>JANTCA010012969.1:16098-26540 GCA_024741275.1 Chironex yamaguchii | reverse complement strand
TCTCTCACACTCTATACTAATTTGATTTACTTACAAGCTCAGAAACATTTCACTTCCTTACTTGAGTTTGCTATTATTTCGTGAACATAAACTAGAGGCTAAGATCAATTTGCAGCTTTCATTCTGACATTTCTGACATTCTGCCGTTATAGCTTCAGTCTCCTGAAAGTAAACAGAATGGGTTTCCTCGTTAATGTATTCCTAATATAGGTTTTAAAATGAAGTTGTTTCAAAACGATACTAGGAGAAACTAATCTAAACGTGCGTTATCAGCAAAAATATATGTAAGACTAATGGAGCAGGATCCCGAAAAATGCAACGCAGTAAAGACTCTGCCCTTCAAATATTGACCCACACCCCCACACCCTCAGCACCTTCTATATATCATGAGCTGATAATTACTTCGATTTTTAATCACTTCGTAGTAAGTATTAAAAATGCCTTAAAGGGAGTGGGCAGTTAGCTTTGATTCTAAAAGTCGCAGTTGCCCCGAGTGGACTTGAAAATGAGTCCACAAATCTGCAACATCATTTGTACTTGTGTTGCACACGTCACAACGATAAGTTTGTTGAAGGTTAGGCAAATGACTGAATTGGTTGTAATTATTTAAATCCTGATTATCATAACCATTTGAATTTGTATGGAAATTCTGAAGCGTGGTCTCTAGAGCATTTGTATGCGTTTTTCTGTGTTTCTTAAGAAGAGCAGGACGAGAAAACTCAAGGCCACATGTTTCACATGTTATAGCTCGCTGTGATGGTAACTGCTGAATACTTCGCTGTGGCAGCAAGTCAGCATAATTATGGAGAGCTGGCGTGGTCGGAAAGCCATGCGTTGGCTGCATCCCATTAAATAGGGCTGCAAAGCCGTGAACTCGATAAGCCTCCTGCAATCCAGCATTAAAATTCTGTGTCAACATTATCCGTGCAGCATCTGCATTATGTAAATTCGTGTTTTGGAGAAAACTATTCAGTTGGATATTATCTTGATTGACGTTAGCTGGGGCCTGCGCAGTAGGTTGTGTGATATTTGCATCTGCAGCTACGTCTGCATCTTCTTTATCTTTAGCATTATCATCTGACATGTCTGACACATTTTCTCTATTGTCATCATCGTCATCATCTCGTTGCGTTGGTTCAATAACCTTGGTCAAATTTTCCAAGTTCCTTTTAATCGAATCGCTTGGTATTTTAGACTTCTTATTGGAACGTTCCGACATAAGCTCCTTATCCTTCTCATGAACTCTCATGTGGCGTCGTAAATGTGTAGACCGAGAAAGTTGTTTCAGACAAATTTTACATTTATGCAATTTTCGCTGCTTTACGATCTCATGACCTCTGGCATGTCGCTCCAGATATCCTATACGAGAGAACTTTTTATCGCAGATTTCACAACTAAAGACTTTCTCTTTGTTGTGTGTTTTTAGATGTTGTTTCATGTGTGCATATTGATAAAACGTCTTTTCACACACGTCACATTTAAAAGGCTTCGTATTTGTGTGAAAGCGAAGGTGTACTTTAAGATTTCCAGATTCACCGAACCTTTTGTCGCAGTACTGGCAACAGTACGGTTTTTCCTTCGTGTGAATGCGCAAATGTCGAACTAAATTTGCTCGACTGGCAAATGCTTTGTCACATTCTGTGCACGCATGAGGCTTCTCCCCTTTATGGATCCTTTGGTGGACAACCAGACTTGTTCGCTGTTGAAATTTTTTGTCGCAAACGTTACAAGAATATCTCTTTTCACCAAGATGAATTCGTAAATGCATGGTTAAGCTAGCCCTTGACGCAAGAATTTTACCACAAAGCTGGCATTTGACTTTTGTAGCTGTGAAGGGAAAGAATAAAACGGACTGTTATCCGGTCAGTAACCCTAAGGAACCAAAAATTAAACACAAGTTTTTACATGACTTGACATGGTATAATATAAGAAATAAAAAGATGAGATATATCCAAGTTACCCATGTTTCAAGAACTCTAAAAGACTTGACAAGTTGACCAAATAGACTATTCCGCAATACATTTAAAGCTAATAACTAGCAAATTCTCCCTTACTACAAATGTGCACTCGAAGTGTAATCATTAGAATCAAAAGCCAACACCCAAATCTCTGTGTCATGACGACACAAAGGCATGTTGAAGGGCATTCAAACTCCTTGGTATTATGAACCGTAACCTAGTGGTGGCTAAGGAGGAAATTAATTAATTCTATTCTTTATTTGTGTTTTCCCTTTCATGATAAAGAAATATATATCTGGGACTGAAGAAAGCGAAAGTCGAATCACAATGAAAGAACTGAACTTGCTTTGTAAATAAATATTACCTGAGAAGGACTGCTTTCTATCTTTCGCTAATTTTTTTGTTTCAGTCCCAGCATGTATAACAGTTTCTTTCATCGCATCAAAACTTTTTTCTCTACTTGTGCTATTCAGCAGGGATGATCCTGACTCTTTTTGAAATACACTTGGTTCTGATATACCTATCCCATTCAATAAATCCGTTTCTGCGTTAATTGAATCTCTTGCAGAATTTTCTTGGAAACCCGAATCCTCTTCAGTTGATAGATCCTGTGCTTCTTGACCAAAATTGCTTCTTTCCTGAATATCTACAGGGGCAACACCGTTACCAACATCAATTCGATTGTCAGAAACCATATGTCCCTTTAAATGTCTTCTTAAATAACCTTCTTTGTAATAAACTTGTCCACAAATATTACAGTTAAATGATGACTCGTTTGTGCGATCTGTGGAAGACAAATGTACTCTGGAGTGATGTTTCAAATGTGTCCGTTGAAAAAATGATTTACCACATTTTTCGCATACAAAATTCTTTGCATTCGTATGGTACTGGAGGTGAACTTTTAAATTCCCTGGGTCAGAAAACTTTTTTTCGCAGAACTTACAGGTGTACGGTTTTTCTAATGTATGAATGCGTATATGTCGGTTTAAGTTGCTTTTTCCCCTGAATGACTTTTCACAAAAAGTACACTTGTACGGTTTTTCACCACTATGGATGTTGAGATGAACCCTTAGACTTGTACGCTGCGGAAAAGATTTGTAACAGATACCACAAGCAAAAGGTTTCTCTCGCCGATGAACTTGCTTGATATGTGTCTGAAGGTAGTCTTTAGATGATATCACCTTGTCACATTCCGGGCATTGTATATCTACGGAAAAGTGCAGAATATCGCTGGATACACTACTTGTTCATAACCCGGAGCTAATAACAAATTAGTTCAATAAGACACCCTTTAAGGGTGTTACACCATCAAGTAGAAAAGCAGTGTTATTACATGGCACTGAACGTGAAACAAAATGGTACAGATCAAAACTGTCAGTTTTCTTTCACGACATCATACTTATAAAGAAATACAAAAAATAGTGTTCTCAGGCTCTTCACCGCAAAATACCATTTTGGAAAATTTCAAAGTCATGACTTATGACAAAGTGATAACTGGTTTTTAAGAAATTCAATCTACTTATCATTGCAATACAGCATAACTTTAAAGAATTGCCTTACTTTCTTTCCTTTTTTGTTGCTTTTTCCTGTTTTTGCCACTAACATTTGCACAGTCACCAGTAAACCCTTCCTGATCCTTGCCATGAGGAATAGAAGCATTTCTTATGTTCTCTGAACCGACAGCCCCTTCATGCACTCCAGAAGAGTCTTTGGATCTTGTTGAGCTTTTCCCCATCACAGTGCTTCTGTCTTGATGAACACCATTTATCGATGGTAGAGAAGTCAAATAATCTAATACAAAGCAATACAAAAAATACTTAAACTTGAAACAGAACACAATCAGATCATGAGTTTCATCCAATATTTGAGTTAGCTTAGGTTCACACAAGAGCACTTAACTCAGTGAATGTCTACTGTTGGTGCTACTGATTACTTCAATTTATTACAAGCATTCATTGGGAGTTTTCTCCAGAGTTCATACAAAATCTTACTTCCTTCTAAACCAGAGAGCTCTGGTTCCAAATTTATTTTTGAAGTGCAAAGTGAAGTGAGGAATAAGAACTTGAAGTTCAACTTCAAGCGATCAACTTTATTCTCTAAAAGACAAAGAGCATAATAAATACCTACCATTTACCACAAAAATACTGACTAAAGGGCATCTAAGCAGTCTGGATTAAAGATATAGGTCTTCTAGATTTGCAGGACTTGTTTTGTCTGACAAGGATAGTTAACAGGACTGGACTGTTGTTTGAATTTCTCTAGTTGCTTGGCGATTGCTGGAGAAGAATTTCTCTCTGGCAAGACAACCACAGTAAGTCTTGAACTTTTATGACCTAGTTGAGCAGCAGACAGGTTATATACAAAGTGATGTTTAAGCTATGGTACAAAGCAAATTTGACTACCTGTAGATTTAAAGTTTGAGCCAATTTGTGACATCCTTCTTTTTTCTTCTGTTCTTAGTTGTTGTTTATATAAGTTCTCTGATATCAAACCAAGTGGCATGATGATGGTTCATATATCTTCATAGTCCAAGAACAAAGCATGGAACCCTACTCCTAATACATAGAACTTGCCCAGTGCGCTTTAGTTTCAGTAATAGTCCAGACATTCATTATTCCTCAAGATCAGTGTCCAGTTAACACAAACATAAGTAACATAACTGATGACATCACCAACGTGGTATCGCTGTGCACTATTGGACTTTCTTAACCATAGGAAGGAATTGTAAGTTAATTATATCACCTCACAGTGCCATGCACTAAATTGGTCACATGGTTTCTCAATGTCTTTGGATCCCTAAGGAAAACATAACACAATCTAAGAATGAGGCACCAGAGACAGTAGATGGGGCACCTTTTCTGAGTTTGGATGAAAGCTAATGATTTTACGAGTGGCACAAATGTGACTTTTGGAACTGACTAAATGCATCAAATTGTGCTGAATGCTGATGTTCTGATCAAATTTTTGTTACACAGCCAACAAACACCCAAACCAAGAAACATTTCTAAGGATGGAGTGTGCAACATTACAAAAAAGGAGATGAAGAAGGACCAACAGCAAAAATGGTTCCATAAAAATAGTAATTGACCCTAGAATTTAGTATTTCCACCATTGCCTGATCTCAAGTCAAGTATGAAAAAAGGAGGCTGTAGAGAAGAAAAGATACAACCTTCTACCATAAAACTAAATCCCACTGGTGGTAGTCCTACTAGTAAAACCCAGAGTACAACTTGTCACTGCACTATTAGTTAGATTCTGCCTACCCCAAGATTGCTCAATGAAACTGGAGGAATGACAACGACAAAACTATAATTAAGTCAACAGATTAAAAGGTGCATCAGACCACTTTAGGTTTTTACCTATTATCAACCTCAAATTACAAAAATATCAGTGACGGCCTATTTTTGTACCATACCACGTTATTTTTTTAACATCTTCTGAACTGTTTACAGTATTCCAAAACTAAAAGCAGTCTTGAATTCTCCATTAAATTTGGCATATAAGCTGTTGTTTTGATGTCCAACAACTTCTCAGGTAGGAAGTAACAATTTTTTAAAGTTGAATTTGTGCTAATTTGTCTTACATGACAACACAATTTTCAGCAAGATTATGTGAACATGGAACAAAACTGAATATCTTACAGACAAATACAAAGGGATATCAAAAGAAAAGGTCTATTTTAATCAAATAAGTATACAGACATGTGAAATTTCAGTCTCAGATGACCAAATTAAACAAAATTTAGTTTTATGTTGTCATAATCTGGAATAACGTGTAAACACTTCAAAGAGATCATTTAGGGCCTACAGCATTGAAGAGAAAATATATGTGCTACTTCAAAACATATTTAATACACAAAGACACAACACAGACCTTCAAGATAGATTGACATTTACTATGATGAACATGAACTTAGCCTTTGATAAGATTTTTTCATTCAAACAAGGTACAAGCTACTACAAAACTTTTTGAAGCAGTTTGTTCACTTTACTTAAATTATCTGTATTTTTTGTTTAATTTGAATGTATGGTTAACTCTAATAATTAGCATTGGAGATTATGTATATTTTGAAATCATGGTGCTTTGGTGTTATGTCAAGGACTTGAATTGCTGAAGACATAAGCCATAACACCTGTGTTGAAGTGTCGTGGAGCTAGTATATAACTAGAACTATATAAGATAGTAATCCATTCATGAAGACAGATAAAATACACTAAATACTACATCCTCAAGTTATGACACCCATTCTCAGATCAGTATCCTTAGTCATAAAAATGCGTCAAAAAGTGCTAAGGTAGTATGAAGTTGTCCAGAAATACAGTGGTACTATAAATGGTGGACTACCCAGTTAACTTTAAGGATCAGTTGAGGTTTTCAGTTTCATTTATATTGAATGCCAAGACAGTCAGATCTTTTTGACACCAACTAACCATAATTTTTTTCAAGTAATTGAGGAACATTTTTGCTACATGGTGGAATTGATTCATAATAATTACTTACTTTACTTACTTTCTCAGTTTAACGTCTTTTTCTCCCATAACTAAGGGGTTTGACGGTTTATGAGACTCTTCCATTTGTCTCTGTCTATAACATCTTCTTGTCTGAGCCCAATATGCCTTATATCTTCATCAACGGTTCCCCTCCAACTTTTCCTTGGCCTTCCAGGTGGTCACCTACCATCCACAATCAGGTTGACAATTCTTCCAAGGGGCTCCCCCACAACTCTCCTCATGACATGACCAAACCATCGCAGTCTTCTTCTTCTCAGTAATGTTTCCAATGACTCCACTCCACAACTGTTTTCTACTTCTTCACTTCCGTGTGGTCTTGCCAGGTTACTCCAGCCATGTACCGGAGCATTCTTCTGTCACAGCTGATCAGCACCATCTTTAGTCTATCTGTCATTGGCCAGCCCTCTGAGCCGTACAACAGCACTGAACTGATACACACATCATAAATTTGTCCCCTACTCCTCAATGCTATGCACATGTTTACTAGAAAACTGGCAATCTGCCTCCACTTCTGCCATGCAGCAGAAACTCTCATCCTGACAGCTCGTTGAACTCCTCCTTCCAAGTCCAATAGGTCACCTAGGTAACAAAACTGCTTTACTTGTTGAACAACCTCTCTATCTATGTAGATGTTATCATTTTCTTCCTCTTCCTGGGGTTGACTACGACCACTTCAGGTAGGACATTGGAAGTTTGGGTCTTCAGTTAGTCTGTGCAATCCTGAACATCGCTTGTGACACCAGTACTGGCAAGAGGTACATAAAATCAAATTTTGGCCAACCCCCCTTCCACAAATGCATGGGTATCTGCCTGACTTGATAACTTCAGTTTTCTTTCCTGTCACCATCATCTTTGTCTTACTGATGTTGACCTTCATTCCTCGTCTTGCCATTGCCTGTCTCCAATCCATGAACTTCTGCTCGACTTCCTCAATACTCTCTGCAGACAACACCAGGTCATCTGCGTAAAGCAACTCCCAGATGTCCTCATCTTTGCACTCCTTCATTGCCTCCTTCATTACCAGTAAGAAGAGCAGTGAACTAAGGGCCAAACCCTGATAGACACCAACTTTTAAGGGAAACTCATTTGACAGCCCCCATCAATTCGCACTCTCGACTTGGAGTCCAACTGGACCAGATATTCAGGAACAAGCTGCCTTCTCAGAGCCCATTGTATAGCCTTCGTCGGAATTCAGTCAAAGGCCTTCTCCAAATCCACAAAAACATGATAGATCTTCCTCTTCTTCTAAAGGTATCTCTCCTGCAACTGTCTCACAATAAAGATGGCATCCTCTGTTGATTTACCTGGACTAAACCCAAACTGATTACTTCATCTAATAAACATAAAAGGCATAATGATCGGTAAAGATATTTTTGAAACTTTGCTGGAGTGATATGCAAAGATGGAATTACAGCTCTGTCAAACAACAAGCTCCAGTTGCATTGAATCCAGAAGAAAAGGAACAGGGGCGACAGTGTTACTATTCTTCCAAAGTCAATATCCTCTCTCATCCTGATTATCATTAGAGCTTGATTAAATCCACATTTCATCTGACAACATGCCAAAAAAACAATACCACACCTTTTTGCAGCAAGATAAATTTGGAACACACGTTCCCTCTTAAATCAGAATAAAGGCAGACTGAGAACCAGAATTACAGATACCCATTTAAATGGGTATTTAAATATTTCTGCCCAGTCTTTCCTGTCTTGACCACCAAACGTTTCCATTGTATGTCAGCTATCCTTCATTTCAATGCACAGAACTGCTTCCACTGAGGGAAAATTTCAAACTACAGGTACTCATGTTAGAGAGTCAATACATTTCAAAACTTAGAAACAACATACCATGTTCAGGTGTCAGTATGTTACTTGTAGTGTATAGCACGGCATTTGACCCACACTGAGGAAACTTTGGATACCTATGCTGTACTTTTTACAAGAATGATTGATGGTGTAGTGATACTAAAATATAATTTATAAAACATAAGATTCATAATAGTTATGCAGTTTTAACGACGGGAACTATTCGTGCGTGGCTGTTCGACTTACGTGAAGACGTCGAAACAGAATTAGTATTATTAAGATAAACTGCACGCTTTTCCCTCTAGTCTTTGCTCTAGTTTTAAAATCTGACTACAAGTGTTTCCAATTGATATAGTCAATTATTGCGCTTTCTATTGCGTTTCTACAATCAATTGTTCTGCCAAAAAACTTGAGAAGTTTAGTAGGCTAGACCTTGACACGATAGTGTCAAGTTTTAGATCTTTTGCATACTTAAAGAAGTCTTCGTTTTACTCACCTGATTAATAACTGCTATTAGGAAACTTTTCCATGGTAAAATGTATTCATCATGGTTGAGGCTTGTTTTAAGGTTACTAATTCAAACAAGACTTCACAAGTGTTTGTTGTTCCCCTGTTTAGTCAACTGCCCAGTGTTGCGGGAGTGAATATAAAATGGCGGGAAAAGAGGCGCCCTGCCAAACCACACAATTTTTATTATCTATCAATCATGCTTGATATAAGCCGGGAATTACTAAACGGAAATTCAAAATGAAGAACACCAGATAGATAAATTGACTACTAACTTTCACCTCTGGTAACCAACATCAAAATCAAGCGTTACTTATGTACACTCTGTTTTTATAGAGATTTTTAAATATTAAAAGTCTTTCATATTTTTAAATATTTAATATTAATATTGAGTGTCCAGAGTTTCTTAACAGTATAAAATAAAAATCTCAAGAAAGATCTTTGGCTGTAATATGATTTTGCAGTGCAACTCAGTTTAAACTCAATAAACCAGAACTTTGATAACATGCCAAACCATTCTGAATTTAAACTGGTGGATTCAGGCTAATAGTGCATGAGCATCGGTCAGATTCCCATGCTGCAACAAATTATTAACTGTTCTGCTGTTAGTTTCATGTTCACACTTCTTCACTTGTGACAATTTCCAGAATAACCTTAATCTTTTTATAATCCTGATTTTGCATCATGAAGCTCTGAAGAAGCGTAGGGCTGATGTATTAACGGAGCCTGCAAGTTGGTAGCATCTTATCATCTGTTTCTAAAAGAAATTTAACAACCGATAATGCTTAAGAACTGTGATCACAAGTCTCTGACTTTCCAAGCCCTGGTAGAGGCCTGGTGGAGTCCTGGTGGTCCATAAACCCGATATAACAAATGGACGACTACAAACCACTCAACTCTCATCAATTTCATGAAAGTTTTGTGCGGGAGCCCTGGTAGAATTTAAAATTCTAGTATCATGAGAGCCTTGTTCCACCAGTGTTCGGATTCTGTGACTCAGTTTCATCATTGTAACTTACTTAGGTAACAATGTTGAACGATTGCTTAGCTGAATTATCGATTGTGTTTGGATTGTCTTGAGTCTTCAGAAGGGTGAATATAAGTATGAATAAATAAATATTACTCCTGTATTATTCCTCAATTTTTCTCAAATTCCGCAAGTTCACAACAGTCACCTTTTTCGATTGGTTGACAGTATGCATAAATAGTTTTGTTTAATTTTATCCTGATAAGACGAAACCACAAGACCACACTCATAAATGTCTAGAATTTGGCGTCACAGCCATGGTCAGATTTTTGCCTGGATCTGTCTTTGAATTAAAGTTTTGTTTGCTTAGAAGGGCGGATTCGGCAGGAGTATTGTAAATGCAAATGGTCATATTTCGCAATAGAACATGGAAGGACTTTTAGCGAAAAGCAGTTTTCCTATTAATTGTGAAATCCACGTTTCAAAAGTTGATCAGCAAATACAAAATGCTTCTTAGCTACTATGCAGGTATGGGGGTATGTTAATGTAACTAGGGGGCGTAAGAGTCCTGGTCCGACATTTTAGCTAGGCTAATTGTCTAAGACAAGTGCTTGGCTGTCGTAATAGACAAATATAGAGATGTAAGTAATAGATCAATTGTCTCTCTGAGGAAAATCTGTGACTAATGACATTG
>JANTCA010012969.1:0-15998 GCA_024741275.1 Chironex yamaguchii | reverse complement strand
CCTTAGACGATTCACTACAACCAAAGGCAACTTTTACTTGACTTCGTCCTGTAAATTTCCTTGGAAACAGTTTGAGAGCACCGTATCGTTTGTAAAACCTCTAGTAAGTATGACGAATACTCAACTTTAGAAAAATCAGCTACAAAGATTATGTAAAATTGTTGCCCTTAACATTCTTTTCACCACATGTTCAACACAGTGTTTTTACTTTGATAAAACTGTCTTAAGTAAAACTGACGTCTATAAAGCTTTTCGTCTGACACTGATCACATAGATTTGTCAGAATACAGTAACAGAAAACATAGCAGAATTTCTAACGCAAGGTAGGATTGACAATTGCCCAATAAGAAAGCAACGAACCAGGTATTGGGCGAGAAAAGCCATGTCAAAGCCATACTTTTAGATAATGGCCACCCCGAAAACGTTTCTCAATGCACTTCACAAAAATTAGCCTCTATTAATTCAGATCCTACATCTGGTCCTAACAAAAGCCTGGTTTATCTTAGGATTGGCAACGTTTTCTTATGTTTGAAAAGCTGGATTTGCTTTCCTGGATTGGCAACGTTTCCTTATGTTTTGAAAAGCAACTTAAGGAGTCTATTGAGGGGTGTTTTACTCCGTAAGTTCGCATGTCGTCTATGGTAGATACAAGACTTTGCCATCAACTCAAAAGGATGTGCTGCCTACCACACACAAAAGTACGATGTGAGTTTGTAAAACTTGCCCTGTGACTAAGGAATATGACTCTGCTATAGGACAGCATCTTCTAGATAGTACGTCGAACTTTATAGTGATGACCTGTTTTCGGTGGTTGCTAAAGCAAGGTCGAAATTTAATCTGGGATTTTGGAGGCGGTTTGCATTCAGGAGCGCGACCCTAGCCTTTGTAGACAAAAGCAACTTGTGGCTCCCCTCCAGCTGTTCCACTAGTTTGATTTGGCAGTTATCGCATCATCTTACCCTTTTTCTTTTTCTTGTACTTTCATTCCGTTGTACCTTCTCTCTTTGTCTTTTGACGCCCAAAACTTGGTTCTTTGCTCTCTTATTGATCAATTTTTTGGATCTTGCCTTACACTACAAATTTTGCTATGTTTTCTGTTACTGTATTCTGAGGAATCCATGTGATCAGTGTCAGACCAAACGTTTTATAGATGTCAGTTTTACTTAAGGCAGTTTTGAATAAGACACTTGAAATGCAAGGTGAGGTGCAAAAGCATGAGACATTTGCCTTCCCGATTAACTAGATTTCTTTTGAGACATTTTTCTCCGCCTTTATGTATGTCTATATTACAGGCAGTACAGCTTACTTGAAGAAGTGCCTGAATCATGGCAGAACGAAAAGTATTTGTACTTAGCAGCCAGAGGATTGCATGTCTATCGATTTAGTGATTTGTACTGTTAATGATAGAATCAAACACCCAAGCTGTAATTTCGTTGCATTAGACTTTCTCTTGAGGCCAAACAATGGTCATTCATACGATGAAAAGTTGAAAAATCTGCTGTCAACTTAAAAAACTTTTTTTCGCAATTTACCAATTGTCGGAATAGGAATGACTTTGGTTAAAATCAGATAATGTCTTTGTAAACTATATGAAAAATTTTACTGCGTAGAATCATATTTGTTTTAACAGAGCATTCTAAGAGGATTTTAATAGCTTCTACAATTATTGGTTTTTCATTATTTCTTGTTTTCTTACTTCATTGCTATTAAACCTAATACTTGCCAGCATTTTCCCGTTTTAATAGCTTTGTGGCAGCAGCTTCCCAGGTAATATGTTTCATTAGGGTCCACTACATCCAACATCAATATGTTGGTCATCATACAAAATACTAAAATATAAGACATGAGATATTCGTCCAAAATAAGTCATGGTCCAAAAAAGCTTCACAAAGAATGTGGGCATGGTAGCTTATACGACAAAAACTCATAAAGAAAACTCAGGAATAGAAACAATAATTAACCTGCCAATAATTAACAATGACGAAGGTGTGTTCTTACTTTGTTTGAAATATGCTAGCTGTCTCCTCTTATACAATATCCATCCCATTCTTACTATCATATACTTAGTAGAATAACATTTGTGCATGCACAAACTAATTCCCAATATATAACAATATAAAATTCAATAGGATCAATCACTGGAAACTGTACAGCGATAGTAAGTTACTGTCTCAAGACCTTAGTTTTGAATTTATCCATGAAACCATTAAGCTTACATCAGTGTAAACACCATAGACATTTTTTCTTCCACAGCCAACACCCCAGCTTACAATTCCAACTTGAACAAAGCGCTTTGTTCCCTTTCTTGTTATCGAGGACATCAAAGGACCACCACTGTCACCCTGTAATATATTAAGGTATAGAAGGTAAATATTAAGGTATAGAAGACATAAAGTAGTTTGAAGGTTGCAAAAGTTTCTAAGAATTACAAGTCTAAAATTATTTATGTCATTGATAGTCGTTAAGAGTTTCTTTGTCGATACTCGCATTGTCTTGTTGTCAACATCTTCATTGAGAAGAAACACTTTCCAAGAGAAATCCGAAAACAATAAAAGACGATGGATATAATCTTTCAAATCCAATTTAGTCTGACATTAAAGTAACAGTGTTCAGATCAGCTGCTAGTACGTGACAAAATTTAATGTCTCAATAAAACATTTTTATTTGAGTGAGGACTCCCAAAGTTTCCCAGTTAAAATTTAAATTATTTCCCAAACCATTTGGTGTATAGGGCGGCGCGCATCTCCTTTTCCTTAACCTATGGGCCACACAGCTGTACACGCACAGTAAATACTCAAGTTGGGGGCTGGCTCATTTGTAGCACTGTGTGTTTAACTTTCTCCATTTGACAAATCCAGGTTGGCATTTTATGATCCTCAGCAATCCTCAACAATGAATTTGTAAACTGTATGGTATATTTATACCAGATATCAGACAAACAAGAATTGTAAATAGGCGCAAATTACATTTCAAACGCATTGCAAAATTACAAGTCAGAGAAAAAAAATCAAAGGATAAATGCAAAAGAAAACAAGGGGAAATTAGGACTGTTGGGAATTAAACTCAGGTCAATCGCGTAGAAATTATAGACTTTCATGGATGACTAGATCTAAATCAGTGTAAGCCCCAAAAGTCTCTAATTGACGCTGTATGACGTGATTGTTTGTTTTGTCTCAAAGACGTATGGATTCGTTTTCTTCACACGACCAGCTTTAGTTACTCCCAAGTATTTTCTGCAACGGATAATTAAATTAAGAGAAATTCATTGTCAAAAAACTGTAGTTTTAAGAGGATGTTATTAAACTCTGTCTTTCGCAGAAGCATTTCCCAAGGTCCCGTAACATTGTAAACAGCTTTTAAGCCACACTATCTTTGGATAACGCGAAAATGGAGCAAATCGAGACAATTACGTTACATTAGTCTCGCGCTATCAAAAGGTAAAGATTATACAACTAATAACGTCAAAGATAAAAAACTGAGATGTACAGCATGATGAAATATATTTCGAACTTTGCGTCCATCATCAGTTGCAATCTTACAACAAGTAAACAGGTACTTTTTTATACAAAATGCATAACAAACAAGTGGTCCTTAGAGAATATAAAACAAAAAACACTCCTTAAATTACAGTAAAACAATAAAATAAGATGAAATAAAACACACGCTTTTGCTGTTATTTTAATTGTTATTTTTACTTATATCTTGATAATTGATTCTTTGTTCCTAAACTCGTCCTTTGTGTTCAGTTCTGGTTTTAGATTCTTGATGTATAAGCCTTCCAAAGTAAGCAAATGATCCAGACTTTTCGTTGCTGTATGTATAACTTCAATTTGTTGAAAAGTAGCCTTTTGTTTGATACAGCTCCAGAAATGGGAATTGACTGCACCGTCCCTTTTATTCTTGTGTTCATTAAAGCGAGCAATCAAATGTCGTCTTGTTTGACCGACATAGCACCCTGTACACGTGAATTAATATATCACTCTGTTTCTACGTCTCTTTTTTACAGGTGGTATCAAACTTGGAAGTGTTCTAAGTATCTAACAATTATTATCATGTTATAATGTAAATATAAATGTTTTAGATAATTATAACAATTGATAATATATCATCATATCTTATTTGGATTTTTGTTTTTATCCTATGCTTCCTCATGTTCACATTGTTAATATACATGACGTTCAAGTTCACTACTGGTACGATTGTGGAAGGTGACATTTTTTATCTGTTAAACATTCTACGTTTGAACCCGCTATGACATTCAGCTTTTAGGTCAAGCTTAAGCCTTAAATTTGGATTCTACCTTTTTGGAACCATCTTTTTTTCTGTTGTCTCACTTTTCTTATGACTTCGGCTTCAGACTAACCTGAATAGCTTGTAGAACGTTTCGATCCTTTAATTCTGGACCATATTCAATATTTGGATTTGTGTCGTCTGGGCCATATTTTGTAACCATCTTAGCATTACATACTGAGCTTTGAATTATTGGTTTCCACAACAAGTTTTTTTGAAAAGTTTTTGAAACATGCTACAATGAAGTAAAATATACATAGCATACTTATAAAAACGCGAGTAATGCGTGCAGCCAAATCAGTTTGTCCTCGTTATAACTTTTCCTCGAAGAGAATTGTTTAACTTTCTGGCTCACCATCGAGCAATAAAAGTACTCAACTGTCAGGTTTTTAGATCCATTTAAAAGACATGTACGAAAATGTAATTCCAGAAGTGACACGATGGATTTAATGGCTAACTAGAATGTAAGTTAGTATTAAGGTGAACGAAGCGTTGTCGTAGACCTACTTGTCGATGAAAAAGTAACTTATATCACTCTAAGCCAAACAGATTGTCAAACAATTTAATCTAGGTTCTTATTATGACAAAGAACGTTGTAATAAAATGCATGCTCTGCAAATGCCTTTCTATCTACAGTGTTGCTACATTTTCAAACTTTTCAAATATATAAAATTAAAATACCTCACAAGCATCTAGTGAGCCATCTGTCAAACCTGCACACATCATTCTTCTCGTTATATCATTTGAAATTTCCTTAAATCGACTGTAACAGGTGTTCCATGACACAATAGGAACCTGGGGAGAAATTAAGATAGAACCATAAAAACTTATTGACAATGACAACGTAACTGTCCATGTTACCGCATTACAATATAGTTATTCTAATGTATACTTATGCAGGACCAATTGCTAACTTATTATCAGCTAATAGATGCTTCTGTGGACCGTATAATGTTAATATGAAATCTTCTAAGACCAACATTTACATGAATTTCAGTTCTATAGTCATAAGGTATAAAATGTCCAGTGTGGACCTAACTGGTTCATGGGGAAAATTATAAGCACGTATACCTTGTACAAAGAGGTTACCTTAAAAAAATAATTTTACTAAAAATCAACCTTGCTTTATCTTACTGAACTGGCTTGGTTCTACATCCGCTCTATCTTATCAAGAGAAATGATCTATTTAGGAACAAATTATTTGAAATTTGATTCTGTTTCCTAAGGGCAATTGGAACGCTTTGTCTCAACTGGTAGAAATCTTACCATCAGCTAACATTATACAGAATTTGTACTACATAACTTAAAAACTCACTGCTTTCGTCAACTTTATCTTTCAATATACAACTACATTATATTTCATTAAACTTTCAACTGAGTGTCTTGTCAAAAACCAGATCGCGTTGACACTTTTGCGTACGTATCACTGTCAGGGAACGGACTGAATGATCTTTTAAGTCCGGAGACAGTGTTGATTTATCATGCTAGAAAAGATCCTTTTTAGGTAGCTTGAGATGAATGATGATATGTCATATGTCATATAATTACAGAAGGTGTGCTTAGCGGACGACGATATCTGTTTCAATGTTCCATTTTTTCTTACATTGTGTGGCTCATGATAGTCCTGTTGTCCATCTCTGTCTAAAGTAACTAAGTACCGCATTTCCACTAAAAAACGCAGTCGTAAGATAAACGGTGCGCTTCTAGGAAAACATTTGGGAAAAACATGGCCCTCTATTGAACGTGAGGGAAATCAGAAACCTCCACTCCGACGAAACCTTATACAATGGGTCTTAGAAGGTTGGAATGGATCGAGCAGTGAGATGATTGATTATCAAATCCTTCAAGACATGTGGCTTAAACATAGCTAAGGATGGGTCTAGGGGAAATGCATTGTTTAAAGAGGAATTGTCTTGTTTGACCCGTGCTGCTTTGTTCAAATAGGTAACTGATAAACGCCACCCTCCATTGAACGCCGCATCTGAAAGTGGAGTTTTTTATGGAACGCCGCCGTATTCGTTAGAGGAAGCGTAACATACGGTAACCATAACAAAACCAACAAATGTTTCTCTCAAACATAATGATACGTAAATGAACTAACAATTAAACTGCATAGGTTGGACTAAAAAGGGAAAAGGAGAATAAAGCCTACAATGTTGGACAAAAATATTGAAACTCGTCTGAAACTCAATAAATGTTAAAATGTCACCTACTACCTTCCAAACAGGTCGATTTTTACCATCGACCCACTAAACAATGTTGTATATGAACGGTGCTAGGATTTTGAAACAACAACATTGAATTTGGGGCGAGGCGAGACAGGTATATTAAGAAAGTAAGTGGAAATAAGTTCAGATCCAATATATTTTGGCCACCTTCGTAGCAAAATGAAAAATCAACAGGCACAAAAAGTGGCATTATTGAGTAATAGAAAAAACAAAATTACAAACGGCAAAAGCAAAGAGAATTAATTGAAGTAATATAAGTGATAATCTAACTGTGGTTTGCTCACTTTGGCTTGTAATAACACATCAGACGTCATGCCATATTCGGAGATCCGACCCCAACCTGTTACATGGCATAGGGTGCCAGGGTAAAATTTTTCATTTGGCTCTGGCAAACATATAGGTTTTATTGTAGTTGAATAGTCAATTGGTCTTTCCAGACGCAACAATGCTATGTCATAATCCAGAGTCGACGAATCATACTTTTCATGCATAATAATTTTATCGACTCCAACAACTTCTTCTTGACCTGTAAAAATTACAAAGTAGAAATGATTATGCAAAGGAAAGAAATGTCAAGTAATGAAAATAAAACAGGTTTTTGAATCACCTTTGATTAAACATTGCATCCCTTCTGCCGGCATATAAGATCCACCTTAACTGTCCTGCATGACTTGATACGATCGACTGTGAGTTCACATTAGTTGAAATGACTATGAACAGAATAAACTTTAAAGTTAAAACTTTTGATATTCTTAGAAAGGAGACCAATCCATTTTTCAAAACTCGGAACTCAAAATCTGTTATATAAGTGACATCTGTTGAGACCAGGAACGATGTTCATCTACAATATCTATATTTCATTTAGTTAAAATGTTTACCATTTTCTTAAAAGGGGGAGTACCTTTAATTGTATAAAAACATATGAACATTCACAACATCACAACATGTGCTTCACACCTCCAACCTTACAAGGAGATTAATGTTACAGATTGTTAAGATGGTATAAAGACATTATGCTGTACGTGATAGTGATTTTGGTAAACTTCTCATAATTACAAAGCATGACTAGGGAAAACCAATAAGAAGTAGTGTGCAGAAAGGTATAATATACTCTTATTCTCTCAAATAAAAACATCACCACTTAATGGATTGAAAACAAGTCATAGGAAAAATTATGAAACGTATGTCTACGCTTAACTTATAAATTTGTAGTTAATAAGTTAGCTACATTAAATAACTGCTAGTAAGATAAACAAAATAAATTTCAGTTGATATCATTCAACATAACATGAGAATAACGCTCATACCATTGCTTTCCTCTACATCATATTCAGCTAGCCTTGCCAAGAATCGTTGGGGATGAGCAGATGAAAAAGACGTAAAACAGTGTGCAGCAGTGAGTAGCCATTGATTATTCAGCAGAGACGCCCCACAAAAGACATTTTTGGGAGACTGGGCAAAGGCCAAGGCAACCATCCATGGCCATGTCCCAGGGAGACTAACTTCACCCCCAACGATACGGCCTCTAGAGGAGAGGCCACATAAGAATCCATTAGCGCCTATGTCGATCTGAAATTCTTTAAATCCTGAAGGGCATAAAATAAGCATGATCACATAAAGGCTCAAAATACGTTTTCAGCAAAATAATTTCACTTAAAGCAAGCAAACATCAATGTTTTATGCTAGTTTTATACTTAGTTTCATTACTATTTTTTCATCTTTTCGGTTTTAATTGAGGTGTGTTAAAATATAAGTTTCATGTAATATTTCAATGTTGTACTTTTTGAAGGCGGACGATACTGTTAAACCATTCTCACTACATCCTTTTACAAATTATGTGTCCTAATATTGCAATAGATCACAGAAAGTACTTAAACATGCCTTTATATAATCTAAAGCTAATTCTCTGGCGACAAAATTCCTTTCCTGCACCATTTTATTGGCCTTTTTTCTACTTCTCTGTTTAAATCAGCTGAAGCACTTCTGCTACAACTATTATTGCCAGTTCAACGTCTTGCCTGTCTTGTGATACTGTCCTTGTTTCTCATGATTATCGTCTTTTGATTAAGGAAATCCTTACACAGCCAGCACTCCCACTGCAACTCAATGAATGCAATACACTGCGATAAATTCTGTAACTGTCACCTACTATGAACTTTAATCTGACGGATAGTTTAGGCATACCGTCTGGCGGTGAGCAAAAGCCACAGGCTTTAGCGCAGTGATCTTTCATAAATCCATATCGTTCATGATCACGATTACAGAATTTCACTTTTTTCCACCCTGCACAAGCCGTATCATACTTTTCTGTGTTCTTGCACACTTGTTGTACAACTAGAATCAAGAAAAAACCCCAGATCAATATTACTTTTATGATTTATAAATATATTGTGATGCGGTCAAGAAACAGAATTTACCACCTCGCGAAAATGTTTACTGTACCTCTCCTCATTACCTCTTGATCAACGCCCGGAATATTATTAACGTTATCTAAAATAGAATTGGTTATTTCAGAACTCCAATTAAGTAAATGTCTGGGAATGTAAGTTGTTGCCGAAATATTGAATCATTTCCAAGGATAAATATATAATTATGCAATCCCATATCTTCAATCCACAGACCTTCTACTTTGTACGTATTATTACTCAAAAGTTTAGCAATGTTTTAATCTCCTATACTCTGCATCACATAGATATTAAAATTGTTTTACTTCTACATTTTACTTGCTTAGAAGCAAGCACATGCTGTGGGAGTTCAAAGTAAGCCATTCAAGAGTGGAGATAAGATCTATCACATCTGTAGACTAGAAGAACTCAGCCAAGCCAGTGAGGTCAAGTGCGATTTCTATTTTTCTGAACTTCAAAGAAAGTACACTGATACGCGTTATGATGACTGAGTTTCCCCCACAAGGATCCCGTCACTATTCTGGTTTTACGAAGATATCATTATCAGAAATTTCAAAGTTATCCAGAGTCCAGACAGCTATCCAGATCACTCTCCACGTTATAGGGCTTTTATTTGACCAATAAACACTTCAGTATTAATTTTCACAAACTGGCAAACAGACAAACAAACAAACAGACGGTAACGAAAAAATACGTCCTTGGCAGAGATTATCAGCTAAAGCACCATTTAAAAGTGGTCATCAAGGTAATAGGACACTATCAGGGGAAAGAAAGCGGTGGAAATGTCTAAGGCACATTAAATGTTTTTAAATTCATTTCGTTTTCAGGCACCCAGCGGAAAACAGGAGTTCAGCCCAATGAAATTTTGTTATGGTGTTCGAGTCTACGTATCTCAGTTATCATCACCTCTATGTACAATGGCGTTTTGCAAACATTGCGTTTGATGTTGCGTACATAGCCCTACAAATGAATTTATCTTGTATGTCAATAACGCGGTAACCAATGCAGAACATTTCTGCTCTTTGAATAAAAATATTCAGTGAAAAGAAAAAACTCTAGCTAGAAAATTCGTGAATGGACCGTTCACTGTTTATGGAGAAAATCGAGTAACAATTGTATTGATTACTCAGCATCTATTTATACATGTTTGATATAAGCTATAGACATCGGTCTAATCGACGTTCATTCCCTCTGATTGACATTAATTTAACTTTCCTAATTATGAAATAGATACAGTTAAGAAAAACGAATGAACCACATTTACAAACTTTAAGCAAGACAAATGAACAGATAGCCACAGGAAAAGATGAATTCATTCGTAATAACGTACAAGTAAATTTGCAATAATTTTCTAGACTTCTTGATGTGCAATCGAGATCACGAATAAAAATCTAACGTGGCATGTAGCAACCTCATAAACCACTAGTCCTTGTAGCAAACTAACAAGACGCTTGGAAACGTCTGTACCTCTGCCAAGGCTGAGAGAGTCAGAGAAAAGACAGGGTCTCACACAAAAACAGTCGCTTTACATCTTAGGTTATGTTATATTGGTCAGGCGATAAAAACATCACTTCCCAATCTGCAGAATATTGACAGAGAAATGATTATTATGCAAATCGGCGAATGATGAGAGACTTTGCGATGTTTTTTATGCTTTTGTCTGCAGACGGTGGCCTGAATCGCTCTCATAATTTGATGGGATCTCACTTGGATTAAGAGTGATTGTCTGGCATTTTTTCAAGAGGATCCGTTAAGTGGGTTTTGCGAAATCCTGCTGACAGACACAAAAACACGCAAACAAACGCCGCCGGAAACAATATCTCATTGGCAGAGGTTAAAATCTCACGAAGCTCACGAACACATTTTTTGTGAATGTCTCTAAACGAAAGGTGGTAGGAAAAATATAGGTGTCTGGACGAAAATTGAAATACGCAGAAAAGTTGCGAAAATTGAAATTGTCTAATCTCAAAAAAAGGAAAAAGCAGGAATCAACAGGCAACAATTTCCTATTGACGCACTATAGAACATTAAAATGGTTCCTGTAGTTGGCAAGAATACCAGTTGTTATATACACGCATAGGCATACACAAACAAAACAATTTTTGATCCCTAACACAAACCGCGTTACGTACTTCGTTCAGTAACACTGTTTCAGGAGAAAAATACTCTACACTTTTTTGCCCTCTTACTGTTCATGAACTTTTTCGCATACCGTTTTCGTAAACACTACAAACTCTAACCCAAAATATTGTGATTTCGAACCTTCAGTGGCGCCAAAAGGAGGACAGTTGTTTTTATCATGACAAAGATAATGTACTTACACTTTGAAAGCGTGAACTATGTTCTTTACTGACTGTACAAGGTAAAAATTGTGTTTAAATTTTACATGCCTAAAGGTGTCATCGTGCAAAAATGATGACGGCAAATTGTCCCTCGTTGATTCATTTATTTACTTCATACAGAGTTTTACTACCGGCCTTGTGATCCTTGTAGCAAATAGGAAATTACCGGAAATTACTGTTACAAATCAAGGTATTTTTTAAAATGTCTGGTCACTTAGGAACAAAACCTCTTCAATAATCTTTGTTTTCAAAATACCTTGTTTCAGTTTACAAAATCCACATGTTTTCCGACAATGATCTTTCATGAAACCATGCCTTTCATGTCTAGGCTGACAATATTGAGCTCTCTTCCACCCAAGACAATTTTCAGCATACTTATCTGTGTCTTTGCAAAGTTCGTCTTGTTTACCTAAAAACAATGCAAGTGCAGTGCGTCATGAAAGCGGATAAGTATAACCTTGCTTTCTCTCCTTGAGAATTTGCAACATTATGCTGAAAACATGCAAGTATAGATGATAATAAAATGCATAAATTGAAAAAAAATCTGACAGTAATGGAAGTAATAGCTGAAACACAAATAAGCAAATTATATTTCCCCTTACCCACCACCGGGTTTCGTTTCGTGATATCAAAGACTTGGAAGTCATTCACCAAACGTTTGAGCCTTGAAAGCACAGGAGTTTGAGTCTGACGATCGCAAGTTGGAGCCCAGTTGACTCCCTATCAAATATTATATTAAACATGATAGCAGAGACTGTCTTTTGGAGTGATAGCACAGTAGCACTCTCGTGGATTAAGAGTCAAGCTATTTCTTACAAGGCATTTGTAGCAGTAAGGATAGGGGAAATCCAATCAGACTATGATTTTGCACAATGGAGATACTGCCTTACTAATGAAAACATAGCTGACCAAGCATCAAGAGGAGTAAAACTTTCTGAACTAACAGGAAAATGGCAAACTGGACCAGACTTCCTGAAGGAAGCAAGACAAGAATGGCCAAAAGATGTAGTTCAGATTCTGGATGCTACAGAGAGAAAAAAACGAATAAAGATTTCCTGCCCAGTCTCAATGCCTGATGACGTACTTCACATTGGTCAATTTAAGGATTGGCGAAAATTAAAGAGAGCAACATCCAATGTATTATGCTTCATACGACTACTGGCAAGAAAGGAAAGTGCAGAAGAGTAAGATTTCTGTGATGACTTAGAGAAAGCTGAGAGAGTTCAAGGTTGATCAAGATTACCCAGACATTACTAGCAGATAAGCTGAAACAAGGAGAACTTAAAGAGCTGACCCCATTTACTAAAGACCATGGAATCATAGGAGTATGGGAATAGATTACTGACGAACCATTGGCATTTAATCAGCACCATCCAATATTGCTGCCTTATGAGAGCCACGTTAGTTTCCTGCTTATGACGAACTGCCATAGGCAGGCACAACATGCTGGCCAGAAAGAGCATTGGCAGAATCAAGGTTAAAGTACTGGATTATTCGTGGGAGGAAGATGGCAAAAAGATCAGTTCCAAGTGTATTACTTGCCACTGTCTTAGAGAACCACCATTGGAGCAACAAATATCAACCCGCTGGACTCCAGATTAGAATCATTTACACCTCAATTCTACCATACTGGAGTTGATTATTTTGGTCCAATAACTGTGAAAATTGGTGGTGGAAACAGGAAAGAAAAGCGTTATGGAGTTCTGTTCACATGCCTCAGCAGTCAAGCAACCCATCTTGGGGTGGCTTCAGACATGTCTACTCCAATCTCCTTGCAGACCCTGAGAAAATTTATGACTAGACGTGGATAGCCTCATCTAATGATTTCTAACAATGGGACAAAGGTCGTTGGTGCTCAAAGAGAACCAAAAAAGATGGTTAAAGGATAAGACATTAAATTTTTGCGCGATTTCTGTGCAGACAAAGGGATGCGATGGATTCAACACTCAACAAACATCATATCATGGAGAATAATATGGGGCGAGGATCAAGCTGGTAAAAGGAACAATATAAGCAATTATTGAAATGTAGATTTTAACACCCGAGGAGTTGGAGACTTACTTTTGTGAGATTGAAAATTTGGTAAATTCTCGACCCCTCGGTCCAATGTCATCAGACCCAAGTGATAGAGCCTACCTAACTCCAAACCACCTACGTTTAGACAGAGCCAATGGAGCCATTCCACAAGGAACATTTAACGAAAAATGTAATCCAAGACTTAGATTTAAGTTTGTTGAGACTTTAGTCAATTGTTTTTCAAAGAATTGGATTGGTAACTATTTACCAACGTTGATGACTCAACAGAAGTGACGTGAAAGGCAACGAAAACTTCAGGTAGGAGAAATTGTCTTGATTATTGACAAAAAATTTCACGAGGAAATTGGCAGATGGGTAAAGATATTGATGTTTATTCAGGGAAACATGGTTTGGTTTACAGTGCACAAGTCAAGATATAGTCTGGACAATATAAACGTTCCATTACCAAACTGTGTATACTTTTACCTATTGACAATGAAGAAGCAATAAAGTAAAGTTTTGAAAGAAGAATGTTGCACTTCTTGCATGGGTGGGGATATGTTTAGAAAAAGTCAAATCAGTGATCACTGATCAGTGTCAGATATATGTAGTATCTCAACAGACACAGTTCTTTGGTATATTTGTCAAGAGTGGAGCATTACCACAATAGCTGTACTAAGCAGGAGCCGACCGGGATCGAATTGGTAACCCTAAGACTCAAAGGCCAACACTCAAACCTCTATATATACAGAAAGAAAGGTCTGAGTTCGAGCCTCAATCTTTACATCACTCCCTTTTAAAAAGTTAATTAATCAGGAATAAACAAACTAAAATTAAAATCCAGTTGTAATCTCCATAAGAGATAGTAAGTCAAGGGACGGAACGTTCTCCTCTTCAGACTTAGGGCATTTTTCCCGGTAAGAACTGACATTTGTCTTTGAAATGACTCTCTGTAAAGCGGACAGAGACAAAAATTTCACTGACATTCTAATTTCCACTCTTTATGCTAGGCCATATTTGCAATGTCCAGCATTGGACAAAGAGTTTGTTTAATGCTGACTTGTGTCACTCAGAATTTAGCGACTCTGCGCTTAAATAATAAAAAGCAACAATGTGTAAAACACTATTTTAAGGCGTAATAAATTTTTCTGTTTCTAATAAACTTGCTTTTCATTTCTGTCTTATTCCTTACTATTCTGGGGGCTATCTTATAACAAAACTACTGGTTTTATTTACATTTTTTTGTTCAAGTATTGATTTTCATGGAACCTTTCCTTTAATTCGGAATTAGTGTCTCTGCAAACAGGTTTTTAAACTCGTGCTATGTTCATACGTCTTTCCAAATGCTAAAATATAATCATCAAATTTTCTAAATCCCGTTATTCTTTGTAACAATTGCTGAAGCTTATATCTGTACAAACCAAAATACGTGGTGAAGGTAGTACTTAGGCAATTGTCTGCATTGATCTAAATCGTAGCTTACAGTCATTTTCTTCCTAGCCTCTACTGTTGTATGAAAATGTGCTTTCTTCTTGACCAGCGGTGTTGAGTGAAAAGAGAATGTCATTTTGGTTCTTTTTAATCACACCTCATTTAACATTTCGAATGGTAATGATTAAGCTGTTTTTACCTTGTTATTTCAATAGCATAATAATACTTGCTATCATCATAATTGCTGCTATTTTCTACAGCAATTGAACAACGTCAGTATTTCAGTTTTTGTTGACTTAGAACGACATCAGCTTGCACAATGATTCTTGTTAATTCCATTTCCAGCAAGTGTGCCCTTAGGTAGGGCACGTGCTGTTTTCATAAGGCCATTCAATTTCCAAAGTTCTTGAATTTTGTGCCATTTTGTTTTCGTGGTTTGGAGTGCGGATGTCTTATTTTTTTACATAGCTAACTGCAACTTCTCTAGGGGTTTAGTTGTCTTTACCCTTGTTTCATGTGACTTGATATTTATTCAAATTTTCTTGATGCCTTGCCATCCCTTAATGCAATTTTGGGGCCTTTTAAAGCATATTTCCGCAGGCTGATAAATGTTCCATCAGAAACGATTTACATCAAAATCTCAAAATCGTGGAAATCACATGTCACACCAGGATTTTTATGTCGCGTGTGATGCTAATGGATGGTTTCCTGTGGGCGTTAAACTCCTGTCTGAACTTGCAAAACTTCGTAAAGACTGTTTTTGTATGCCTCAAAATATCCGTTAAACTTGATCAAAGCAGCGTCAAGGCACGTTCATGACTTCAACTATCAGATCCTCCGATTTCCCTGCCAGATAATGCAAAAAAGCCTTGTTATGTTTATTGTCAACAATGGCGTTCACAACGAGGTATGCTTGGAAACCTGCAGTCCATGTTTTCTATCTTTGTGTTAAGCTGACCCCAATATCCGAATCTGAATCAAATGGTGACAATCTAAAGTGTCTGAACAGCATCTGAAGTGGCCATCGTCATCACCATTTGTTGTATTCTTATTAATAATCCGAACGCCCGAAAGTTCTCGATATTAGCACACCGTTTTAAATCTCCACAACATCCACCGTAATACAGCATAAAATACAATTATGTAAATGAAGGGGTCTGAATTCGAGTCTTAGTCACCAGGATATATATATACATATATATATATATACTTAGTGCAGCTATTGTGGTAATGCCCACTCTTGACAAATATATAGAAAGCACTGTGTCTGTTGAGGTATTACATAT
>JANTCA010012947.1:0-26543 GCA_024741275.1 Chironex yamaguchii | reverse complement strand
ATATATATATATATATATATATGTGTGTGTGTGTGTGTGTGTTTGTGTGTGTATGTGTACTTACAAGCTCTTAAGGTCTTTTCATATTGTCGAAAAGGTTAGAACCACTGTAAATTTTAAGGTATTCACCGTACGGTATTCAGGAGTCTTCATTTGCTGCGGTTTTTCCTTGTTACATCTTAGCTTGATGTCTCTAATCAGGCTTGTTAACCATTAACTTTAACCATTTCGTTGATTTGCCAGGTAATAGACAATACTCTTGTAATTCCTAAGAGTATTGTGAATTCTAGCACTCAATAATGGAAGTAAATTATGATAATAGACCAAACTCACGAATCAATCAGATCTATCACTATCTCATACTGATAAATTAAGCTATCATGCTTTTATCATATGTGGACAATAAGTTTTTGGTTTTTTGATAGAATACTGCTTACCCAGTCTAGCTTAGTCCCATCCCAGAGTTAGGGAATATTGCTAGGAACCATGCTCTTGATTAGAGTAGGCTTATTACGTTACCTTCTCTCACCAAAAGTATTTAGTTAGTGGTGACGCAGATTAGAACTCGCAACCACTGACTCTCAAGACCGTCGTCCTATCCACTATACCACAGTGGACATTTCGTTAAAGTTGGCTTGTTGTTTTTCTCAGATGACATGAAAATTGTGTTTTTATGACTTTGTAAACAGATACTGTACTAATCTTAATTTTATGTTAACAGCTATTATCTGACGCGCAATGATCCGGTACATTATGCATTTTATGAGTATTCTATTTGTAATTACTGGATGTAAGAAGTCAGCTCCCGATATTTTAAGATGGCATACTTTTCTTGATGGCTGTGTCAATCTAGTGCTGGTTAGTCCCTCCTCTGTTTGATCAATGCATACATGCCTTACAATTTCTACTCCAGGGCTTACAGCCATAGCCTTAACTCAAGGATAATCCTACTGACCATTTCTCCTCTTAACATAACAGTGTAGAATATGATCGGTGTGACTCTATCAGGGACTGTCTAGGCTTTCCCTCGTCCAAGATTAACTCTCCTCAGCAATAGAGCTCAATTACTCATATATTTTTCATTAATGCAAACTACCAGTATCAAATACCCTGTTCAACTATTAGAAATTCTGTCTTAGTTTCTTTCCCTATTTTTGCGTTAAATCCTACCATGAGGATGTTGGATTTGGATTTGTCCTTTTTGCCGTTTTATCCACTTTTCTTTTTCTGCCTTGAGTTCTCTTTCGTCGTAGTTTGATGCGGAATTGTTAATTTTATTTTAGTTTATTTAACCTACATTGTCACAGCACAAAATAACATTGCATTCTGGGTTTACTTGTCGTCACCTTAGAATTGTTCTTAGATTTTTGTACTGCTGTCCAGTGGGCTTTCCATGTAGTGAACTATGCTCCTTTCTCGGCGCACTGACGTAAGAGTTTTTCGTTTTTAGTGTTGGCGTGGAGGCATGTGATAGTAAAAGAAAAGGTTTCTGTAGCTTTTTTTGTTTTTTCTTTGAGCAAAATGTGGGCATTGCCCCGGGTTCCAGCCAATGAGAAAAAAACATTAAAGTTGGCGGCACTTTTCATCGAAAATTTTTTGTAAATGAGGTGTGAATGCAAAAGTGACTAAATAAATCTCCAGCGTGAGCTTTACATGGAGTGCACCTTGCACTGCTGTCACTTTGGCACATCTTTAGTCGAAAATGTTCTAATCACAGAGACGAAAAATTGCGCCAACTCCGTTGTTCATGTTTCAGTACAGTTATCAGCCTCTGTTTTTACGAAAGTGGCATGAAATCACGTGAATTATGATTGAATCCTGCAAATTTCCAGGGAAACCACAACTTAACAAAACAAATCAATAGTTGGCATCCACCAATGACATTAAGACATTGGAGTAAATGTTTTCAAAATTGATATTCTTTTTCGAGAACTTTGTCCACCAGGTCGTTACTTAATGGGTACGTGGCTTCTATCAGTAGCTGCTCAACTATAGGGAAACTGCAAAAGGTCTTCCATAGGCCTATCTAATATTTTACTATGAAATTCAACAGTGATAGTTTTGCCTTCTAAGGAAAGTCCATTTCGAAAAACTGTGTTAATCGTCGATCGATGGTCGTTGCCCGGACACCTTATCCGTTGGACGTAATCTGCGCATTATGTTTGACGATTAACTTGACTGCCGCGCTTAAGTCGCACTTTTGGTGAGCTTAATTGCATTAGGTTCGGTACATGAACCGTGCGATATCTAACCTTAGCCTTATAAATGTACAAAAAAGGGTGTGAGAGGAAGAGCTAAGTGAATTATTTTTTTAAAATTGACGAATGAACATGAGATTCATATTTTCGTACTGTTTTTAATCAGATTTTCGTCAGATATGACCTTTACCTCAGGGCATGGAACACAGGCAGGCATGTTTGTAAAGTTAGCAATGATCAACACTTTGTTTCCGGCTAACCCTCTTTAAAAGGCATTACTCGTATCTACATAATCCATTGCCAGTGGGCTAATTCGTTTATTACATACGTTATTGACCTGTAATAAGCACTTGTCACATAGACTTATCATTTAATTCGCTATTACTAATCAATTATATACGATAAATTCTACGAGCATATACAGTAATGCTCTGATTTAGTTGGTAAGCTATTGGCTTTAAAGATTGCCTGTTCATGACACTCTATAAATCATGTATTCTTTTCATAGACTGTCATAATGTGCTCAGAATGATAAACAAAATCTTGTATTTGTATGTAGTTGGAGGAACTCTTCGCCTTTTCGAACGTTTTTGAGACGAGATGTATAAACATGCAAAAAACGTGTTTCAGTAGTCTACTGATCCCACTGTAACATATTCAACGTTTGATTATAGTAAGAATAAATACCTTTTACTGTTGAACAAGACGTTCATCGTGCGTTGCCCACTTTGTGCCACTCAAGGTTAGAAGTTCATTTTCTAGACCTGTGACATAGGGTGTTTGATCTATTCCCAAATGTTCCTCATCTTCTCGTCGTTTGCAATTCATCTGCACACTCAAAAATGTTTTCAAAAATGTATGTAACTGGCAACAAATTCCAACCATTTAATTGCTTATCTCCTGGTAATTGTCGCTACTTTAATTTCTAACGATCATTGGTTCAATTCTGCTGTACGGCAAGACTTTAGCCTTTAGCATATTCAAATGTCTTTCCAAGGAAACACCATATACTGTGGTGTCATCAGGAATATGATAGATACCCAAGGGTGGTTGTGCTTAAACTGCTCAAGAGTTTAGCATTCTCAACTGGGATATTGGAATGGCTGCACCAAAAGACACTACTCCGATTCTCAAGAAACTGACTACTTTACCACATCTGGATATAAGGGTACTTCTTTTCACTTCCATCATCTTAAGATATATGCTTGTAATTTGCCCGCCGTTTGGATAAAAAGGGATGCGACCCTCTTTGTCGTGCACTGAAATGAGAGCAAGGAAACAAGCAAGTTTTATTGGAAGAGAACTGGCACCAAACAGGAGTAGAAAGTAATAATCAGAAGACAGATGTAAAGAGTTAGTGATTACATTTGGTTGGTATGTAAGCAATTGGGGAATACTCACGTAATGAATTCAAGGAAGAGAAACAATCTTAGATTTTCTCAAGTACTTTTCCGCTTAGGGGATTAGCGGGAGAATGGGGATTACCCCGATTATAGATTCCACTCTTGCAAGACGTATGAGTTTTTCATATTTTTCACAGAAATGCTTGTTTTGTGTTTATATTAATTTTGAAAATCTGCTTGAAAATTTGCGACATTGCGCTAAAAACATACTTAAAAGCTTTTTTCGTCTGACACTCTAGTAGCATATTCCATTAACTCAACAAATATCTCTTCTGGGACTGAGGGCTGTTCAACATTTCCCCTGCACAAAGCATTTATGATGAGCAGAACAAATCATGGATAAAATAGGTCTAAGTGGAGTATTGTTCTTATCTGTTTTAGGTAAACCATACATACGTGGACGTTGAGAACCTGTAGAAGAATCTGACCATAAATTTCGCGACTTAACCCAGTTTGGTTAAAAATCTCTAATAGCCTATGTTGTAATTTAGCTTCAATTTTTGCGGTATTGTCATGGTTTTCAACACTTCGTTTTTGCCTTTGGACTCTTCCAATAATGTTTTGTTTCTTCATTTTCTCCTTCGTTTCCTTTCTTGTTCAGGATTGGCTAGTTTTTCTACTTGTTTCGTATAAATAGATTACCATATACATATACTTTGCTTTCTGACGTTTTATACTCTGAAGAGTGTCCGACGCAAAAAGCTTTTACGTATGATTTTAGCGCAATGTCGCAAATTTTGAAGGCGATTTTCAAGTTGTGTACCACAAAAAGGTTGTTCTTATATCAATTTTCATTATCTGTATTGCCTCTCCTGTCATGCTAAAAACTGATTTATTTGTTGTAACTTGCGTGTTTTGTTAGTCTGCTTGACTTCATGTTACACATTTTCAGTCTTTCAAAATATTGTGTGTCAAGATGCAGTCGCGTGTTGAGATTGCAACAGCATGAAAAAAAAGCCAGAGAAATAAGAAGAGTATTATTAGTTAAGCAAAGCAAAACAAAATGAAAGTTGAAATAAGAAAAGAAAAGAAGGCTTGAGGAACGATAGGACGTACGTGATGGAGAGAAGAGCGATAAAAGTTGAGAAGGAGCGAATAGACGCTGATCAATAGAAAGAATTCGAAACTGAATACACATGTTCATAGCAGACAGGGTAAAGTAAGGACTAAGGTACAGTGGTTCTGCTTGGCTTTTACTTGACAATTTACGGGTTTAAATCCCAGTTTCAAGAGTGATCACTGTTATTACTACTGTGACAAACTTTCCCTAGCATCAAACGCAAAAGGCAATGAAACTTGAGCAGAGAAGCTGGGATGTTTACAATTGGACACAAGGGTTGGAAATAATCTACATCAGGCATCGTTTCGGCCTTTCTAATTTGTAAACTAGTAACATTTGGCTGACATTATTATGAAATATCACCAGCGGCCTGTTTGCGTACTAATCCATAATAAGGCTTTCACAACAGTTACACGTGTTCTGGGTAAGTTCTACTTATGTTACATCATGTAAATATTGTGTCAAAATCCAATTTTAGTCAAGCGATCGTCAACCGATAAAAATTCTAGCTTTTTATCAGAGCTTTTGTATCATACTATGGACGTGTCACACTTTGTTGCCTTCGCCAAGGAATCACCTCTTTGAAACCATTTTCACGCTCCAGAGAGTACACAGACAATTTTCGTTATGTAAAACCCTTTCAACAAGAAAACACTATGAAAAGCAATAAGCAAAGATATCATCTCGCTGCACTCGGGCCTGAAGACACTTTTCAATACATCTCAGGCACAAATGACACGATAGTCATTCGAAATTGATGTTGAAATTTGCGTATGAATACAGAGATTCCCATCAGTATAATTTGCGAAGGCTTATAATATGAAGCAAAAGGATGTGCTGACGGAATCAATTATTTATGATTCATAATACATCTTTTTCGTTCAACTTAGCAAAGTTTAAGAACCTGATAACGCAGGTGACGTTTTCTTCGTATCGGATGGAATAAATTGTAAAGGCTAGGGGTTACTCGAACACCGCTTTCCAGCTCTGTCTCATGAAAACGAACGTTGTCAAATGTGCTCCATGTTGAATGAAATTTCTTGGAATACTGGCGAATTGTAAGTGTCCAAATGTAACTCGTTTCTATAAAGTCGCAATAAAACCGGAGTATCTAAAGACTTAACAGTTTAACTTGACATCGTAACTGGTAACTTGTGTCTGGAGATACAAACTTCTCCAGCATGGGAAGTACACTTCGGCAGTTGAGATTGCTACTATGGAAGAACTTTATTTTACAGGTACGTAAAAATATCACTTCTAGCTTACGTAATTTGCAACGAAGAGTGTAAGTTTTAGAGTGGTTAAAGGTAGTTAAAAAAACAACAAACCGGCTTCATTGGTAACGAGAAGCTCGTCGTACAGGCATTGGTATCTAAGAATAATGCAAACTGAATTCACATACATGACGGACGAGTTCATAACAGTCATGCTAGCAATATCACTCATGTCTAATATTTTACTTGAGATACTTTGACTTCCTTCAATCATTATATTTCCACTTATAGTTAAATCTCCTCAACACCTAATATCACGTGTACATATGTCAGCGTTCAGTTCTTCAAAACTGCCGAAATGCCTTATAGGCTTGAGGCTGACTTAAATACATTAAGTTAGCAAAAACTGGTTGTATGATGAAGAGTCTACATGCATTGACGAAGTTTAGATTAGATATATGCGGAGAAAACGAGATGGGTGGAAATCTATGCGTAAACGGGAAATTGACACAGACACATTCCAAAGAAGTTACGTTAGAAATAAAAGCCGATGCTTGCCTGCTACAGACAGACAATTCATTACTTGTAATATATTTTCATTCAATACTTAAAATATTTGCCTTTATGTTTACTTAGCAACGGTATCTATGAATGCAGGTACTTATTTAGTTGGTTAGAATCACGCTGGTGCGAGTTTCGGTGTAAACAAATTTATGAATAAAGTGAGAATTAATATTTCCAAAATTTAAAAAGAATAGAGGGCAGATATGTCAGTTTGACCATGACAAATATCTCCATGACATGACTGACTTTGAAAATACGATGACAATTTATACACCAGAAGGATTTACACTACTTTAAAGCTCAACTGAATGTACTTAGTTGAATATTGTTACGTTTGATAATGGTTCCGCATATTCGGGTTTGAAATCAAGGAATTTATTAAAACGTTATTTAATTCCGTTCATTGCGTCGTTGTTCAGTCAGGTTCGTTTTCTATGCATTTAAAAAGCAACAAAACAATAACTCTTGCCACCATCATCTTCATCGTCATCATTATCATAATCATCATCGTCGTCGTCGTCATCGTCATCAATCATTATCAATAACCATTTTTATCATCGCCATCAAAAATAAACATCGTCAGAAATCATCAATCGTGATCATAATTATTGTCATCATTGCCATGATCATCGTCGTCATCAATCATCATCTGTCACCATTATTACAATGGCCATCATCAGTAAACATCAGCAGCATTATTGTCATCATTATCATCATCATTTCAATCATCATCAATCACCAGTTGTTAGACGATGTTCTAAGTAAATACCGAAAATCATGTAAAAGCGAGGAAGAAGAACGAAAAAATGGTTTCCAACGATGGCTAGTATGACATACTATTATTTCGGAAGAAGTTCTGCCTTAAAGCAAAACAGGAAGGCAAACCATTCACCCGACATTGATGAAGTACCCGTTACAACGAGAAGTCAAGTTTTCTTTTTCTTGTCGACAAACGACCTTGTTGTCCAATCTAAGATTCGTTACTCGCCTTTTAATGCATCATTTCTCGGAAATAAACCTTGGGTATTATTGTAGTGGTTCAGTTAGAAGTGGATAAGGTGATTTTAAGGAAAGATCATCAGAAAAGTTGCGATTGTAAACAATTGATTTTCAAACCAGCGTCTTTCGACTGCAAACTGTGTACAGAAATGTAACAAAATAGTGCATTTTTCTCAACGACTAATTTAGGTTTTTGTGATTTTATGTCCAGAAAGAATTTCATATTGACTGGGTTTTGAAATTTGTAAGGTGATATCAGTGGCAGAAACACGAAAATGTTTTTTTGGGTCACGATATTTTATGTTTCCACTTTGGTAATCGTTGAAAACAGCTTGCGCTGCCGATAAAGTTGCATCACTTACTAATCACGTGCAGGTGCTCAAGACCAAACATAGAAACATGAAATACTCGAAGTCGATGCTTTAGCAAAATTGAGGAGGTATGAAATGTTGCAGAAAAGGTTAGTTTTCCAACGTTGCATTAAATGCTAAAATAAAGAGAAAGAAAAGCGACGATGCAGAGTAACTTTAAAAGGTTAGCAAGTACATAACTTTTGATGTCTGGCATACGAATAAGAGTAGCTGAGACAGTGTAAGAGAAACAAATACTTCAAATAATCTCACAGTTGTTATTACAAACCTTCTCTGAAAATTGCAATTATTCAAATCCGGCATAAATACTCAAAAGTAGATGTCCTTTTTTGGTTTGAACGGTCAAGGTTTAATGAAACACCATCAGTGAGCTTGAAAGTTAACGCTGAGCGGGCAAACCTTTGTAGTTACAAAGATAATAGTGACGGGAATAGCACCATACCGTTCTTTCTTAATGTGTTTTATCAGATACCTGTGTAAAGGATGATAAGCAATTTGTTTTTATCTTTAAATGCCTGCCTCTGTCATGGAGGTGTTTTGTTTTGAAACGTACTCAGCAGGTTAGAGCCATACCTGGTAAGAAACATGTCTTACATAGCACCGAAATGCAATTTCTACACAAACCACTGCTTTATCTGACCCTCTTTAGAGCTGACTTTGACTAGAATCAAATAGAACAAAAACGGCTTTAGAATTGCCCATTCCTTGGCACAGTGTAAGATAAAAAATGATAGCAGGTGATTTAGTTTGAGATTCAAAATGAAGTATATTTTTTCTTACAAATTTCCCGTTTGCATATTAATATCAGAATTAATCATTTGCTCGTTGATATTGGCGTGTTCTTTCTAATTAATGATATTGCATGCTACTTCTTAAATGCATGGCAAACCAGACAGCGAAGAAAAACTTGCTGATGTATATCACGTATTATCGAACTAATTATGACATACCTATTTATACATAACCCATGCTTAGTCTACGCTGTGGAACCAGATGTTTCCTCCTGATTTCGGCTCATCATTAAGTATTTACAGCATATTTTAGGTAAATTTGAAACCACGACACAACATCCAGCGGTTGACATTGTAACACAAAATCGTGTCCTCGAGGTTTCCATAAAAACAAGTTGATTTTGATGAGGTTCTGCTGTCATGAAAAGACTATTGCCCAAATTGAATACTCAACGAATCTAGGAAAGAAAAATTGCGAAAAAATATGGGAGATGTTGAAATAGAAACCGAGATAGAGATAGACAAGCTTATGTTTGTGGTCACACGACTGCATACCTGACGCCTTTCTTACTGAGCTATGACCACAATGAGAGCTTTACTTCAGTTTCTTACACAAAGCTACCTTGTTTACCTCCATATGGAACTAATGCAAATGGATACCTAGTAGGCACAAAGCACATGGCGCTTATAAGCGTTTACGCCAAGAGACAATTAGATTTGGGTTGATCTAAAGATCCAGGTTAAGTGACTTAACTTCACTCGGTCTTTCTTATTGAGGATCTGAGCTCACAATGAAAGACATCAGATTTACAGTCATGAGACCATGGTTCGATGTTCCGATGGTCACAGTGGAAATCCTGTATGTTAGTATGTTCAGTTTAAATGTATGATGAAAATTCACCATTATATATATGACGTGTAGTCATCAGGAATACCTAGACCACTCAAAACAAATCTATACAAAGCAATTGTTATACACTTGACAACAGATTGTCATTATCACCTCAATTATACGTCTGCCATTTGGACATACAAGGTGGCAGATGCTGGAGGGAAAGGTGACAAGAACGTAACAATATGTTAAGGCCAACAGATGTCTATCTATTGAGAAAAGCATCTTCCTTTGAGGCTTAAATAACATAATTGTTTGGCAGCTGGTGATCGAGCTAATATTTCTCACAAACATTCTAGGTATAAGATCGGTAACAAGAAAGTATCATCGACATTATTGGTCATTATTTATCGCTTAGGGTTTTGTACACTCACGTTGACGAAATGCTTTCGATCACTTCCTTGTAGTGAGTACCTTTATGCAAATCTTCTGATACACCATACTCGTGGTTGCCTGGTTTTCATAAGTTAAACGTTGTACGAGATTGGCAGCTTTGTCTCACTTGTTTAGATTATTAAACGTAGTAGTGATTTTTATTCTGATACTTTTCTTTCCTTGTGCATCTAGACTATGGAATTTTCTTATGCCTTTTTGCTTTCCTGACCAATATCATTTTCAATCCAATTATATCGTCATCTCCTACAAAATTTCTATCGACATGATCCTGTGTTTACAACTCAGGGCTGCCAACCGATTCTCCTTTGATATCGGATAAGTAAGATTCTCATATGAGATAAGCTTGCATCTTATGATGCAGGAGTGGCGCTAGCGGCCAATACATGATGTCCCGACAATAGCAGTAGAGCTCAAACGCCGACTATATCTCTCTTTTCCAATTATGTGATTTCTGAAGTGTGTGTTGTCCTCTTCTCGGTGATCTTTGCATTTAGTAACTTTACTGCCTAATTTTGGGAATAATTCTTTTGAAAAGTATTCCTGATTGGAAAGATATCCGTGGAGGATGTAGACCACCTTTATTCCCTTTATGTACAATATTTTGTAAGCAAATTTTCCCATAACTGCTGCTGGTACTAGAGAAATGCAGCTGTCCATTATGCACAACTGATCTGAAAATAATCCAACGTTCTGATTCACAATGTGTATCCCTTGAATTTCAAACGAATGTCAAGTCTTACATTGCAGAACTTCAAAAGAGAATTAAACATGGTGTGATTTGGATCAGAGCGCAATGTTAACTTTTATAATGATCTCCATGTTGGTGTCGTTTCGACGCGTTTAACAAAAGTGTACTCGAAGTCACTTAAGCGACTAGCTCAAATTATTTTTGTAAGAGGCATAAACATATACATACTGCCATACTCTCTTAAAAATAAGGAGACAATTTTAATGAAAGATTTATAATCCATCTATTCATTTGAGATCATTATCTGGAAACTTTGGATTGGTTTTCGGATCAGCCTTGTAATATGGCATCCATATAATTTCTTGTTAATTAAGAGCAACAAACATTATCAACTGATTTGTCGATTAAACTTGTATGCAACGACATAAGACTGCATCACCGACATTAAATCGAGGAATCGCGTGACGTTATGAACTTGACTTAAAGTAATACTAGTATCATTCTTTGCTGCTTTTGCGTAACTTTCCGTGATTATTTCTTAAAATTCTATGTAAATAAATATATAAAGTTATACTGTTATCGCGCCTTATGACACAGATACCCACGATCTCGTTTTCAATGTCCATAGCAGCTTCGTTAGGCGCAGAGAAGGAGTTATATGGTACTGACTTAATTAAAAGATCAGTGAAGTGAACATGTTATGCAGACAGTCCGTCGCATGACTAAGGCCTTGTAAGTCGAAAATTCACCGATGGATCGTTATCTCATTCAAAAGGGCAGTAAAGTTACAAATTTATTTTATTTTATAATTATACATAGCCCCTCGGCACTACAATTTTGAAAACGACAGAATTTCTGGCAAGTAAACAATATCGTCGACACCTCATTGATAGTTATGACTCGGTCAATGTGACGAGCTCAATCCCAGAAGCAACGTTTACACTGTATTGTATCACTTTTGAATCTCGTGCAAAATTTGTATCGAAATGATCTTATGTTTACAACTCAGAGCTACGAACCGATTTCCCCTTTAATATCGGATAAATAGGATTCTCAGATGAGATAAGCTTGTATATTATTGTGCAGGAGTGGCGTTAGCGACAATACCAGAAGAGCTCAAGCGCCGACTATTTCGAAAGTCTTGCCGACAGAAGTTTTTAAATTCCATCGACTATCTCTTTTAAATTAAATACTAGAACTAATTATAATATCCTTTATCATAAATGAAATCAACTATATGTATTTGTTTTGGTAAACAAATCATCAACTAGTACAACGGTCTATTGTAGCAAACAAAAGATCCATGGAAATACAATTTCGATGTCTAGGCTTTTTTTTATTTTGTGCCTTTCTTATTATAATAAAATGCGATTGGATAATGGTTTTTCATTGCAGTCATCTGACGACAATTTTCTATCTTCGACAAGTCCAAGTTTTTTGCTTTTTATATCTGGCTACCAACCGGGTGTCATTAGGAATTTGGGGGGACAGCTGCCCCCATGACACCCACAACGCCATCATTGTTATCATGTGACTCACGGTCCGTCCTCCATCTCTGGTTATAATTTTTACATGGAATATTAGCAAAGGTAGATTCAATTGATTCACTAGTTAAATTGAATTTTGACATGTACATTCAAGTTCACTTTGCGAAAAGAACAGGGAACAGCTAGAAATAACAAGAAACCTCTATAATAGGGGCGTCCAATGCTCTCTTAAAAGAACGGCGTCCTTAATTCGAAAGAAAAGAATTTTTATCCTCTGAAATCTCGGTTTACGTCGTATGTAAATAAAAATTCACTTTAATCCTATTAAAAAGCGAAAAAATCGTCTAAGTTGGTGGCCCTGACATCTTATACAAATAGGATCCTTCATAGATTTTGTCCTCCTCAGCATACAGTTATTTCTGTTATGTAGAGTGCGGACTTTTTGGGCCTGTATTCGTCCTAGATACCGCGTAGAGATAATATCTTTGTTGTGATTCTGAAATTAGGATCGCTCATTGGATTTTTCGTTGAGGAAGAAATGTAATTTTGTGTGCAGATTTCGCAGTATACACGTATTGCAGAGTAGTAGTTGCCACGAATCATGAAGTTACTTTTGTTTGAGGTCATCCCTGGTGGTAAGCATTAACAGCCAAAAGAATCGAAAATAGACACACTATTATGATGTCATATTCCAGCAAAGGAATGTAATTTTGCCAAGTTAGCAAGCGAAATAAACATAAAACAACACGTAAAAGATCATAATGGATAACTAGCAGATCTTAATTCACTAGTTTTGTTCCTAAATCGTTGTGGTTGTTATTATTGTGGTTTTGCCTTGTCTTTACGTGCCGAATATTGAAAAAATATATTGTGGGTCTTTTGTATGCTTATTACGATAGAGCTATTCAATTTGATAGCAACCTAGTTAAATATCTGACAATGTCGTCACCAGTCTTTGAAATTAAAGCGTACATGACTCAACACCTGCCAACGTTTGCAGACCCAAAACTATGACCTTTAAACTGTAGTTTGCAGGTCAAATGTCAATGAAATGAGGTCAAAAGACAAAGTATGGTTTTACTCATCATGAACTTATGCCATCATTTCTCTATTAGTATAAGGGTCATCGACAAATCGGGAGTAGAACAGTCGAGCCTCAAAACTTGCATGTGAACCTGACTCAGCACCCCGAATCATCATTTTCGCAACCGACTGTATTAAGATACCCCAAGCCTACTTCAAATCACGTTGTCTGTGTCAAGGGAAGGCAGCATTCCAAATAAAAACGGAAAGAAGCAAGATGAAAAAGACAGGATTATTATGAAAGAAACGTTAAAGAACTTATAAAAAGAGAAAAAGAAGGAAAGAAGGCAAAGAGAATACGGAATGAAATTTGGGCGGAAAGAGCAGTCTTGTTAATCATTGACCTAGAAATAGAATCAGAATTAAGAAAAAGAACATAATAGATCTATTATGCGTCCTGATCACATCCTTTACTGTGCATGTGCTTGGCAGCCAAATTTGTCCAAGAAGAGTATGATGGTGAGTCACGTGTGTGTGTGTGACATAGAGAGAGAGAGAGAAGGGTAATTAAGACCAGTTTTTGATGGGGACGTGCCATTCTGGCTCAAACTTTTAACCCATAATTCTGCACATGTCTGAAAAAATATGACCCATAATTCTTGGAACATGATGAAAACTGTACTCATAATTCCGCAAGTCACAACAAAATCATCAAGCAATTTTTGTATTTCCCTTGCGTCAAAGTCTTGATATTACACATATTTCGTACTTTCTGACCAAAGAGAAACAGGTGCTTATATGCTGTGTTTGAATTTCAAATATCAAGCCAAAGCTTGCAAATTCATGCAAAAACCAAAGAACAAAGTCAATGATTATGGTGAGAAATGTTGCTACCTCAAGCTACTGAGATTGCTTGATAAACGAATGTTATTGGTATGCACTTCTCTGTTAGGTAGTTAGCACCTCACCTTTTTTTCGTTTTCTTTTAATTGGTTCATGTGATACCGATATATGATACTGATATTTGTTGCCGTTATATAATGCCGATAGTTCCGCAATTTTCATAAAAAGTACTCCTAAGTAGATGTACGTCCTCGTAACTCAGACCTATTAAGTTACCTCCCCCTTCCCCCAAGAATTAATACATGACTTCTGTGAAGAAGATAACGAGTCCTGTTGTCTAGAAATAATCGGTGTTGTTTTCCATTTCATCTGTCAGTCGTTAACAAATGCAAGCAGACACTATAAAACTCCGAACAAGGCTGGACAAAAGTTAGCCTAGGGATAGCCTCTGTACTTTCCAATCATTAACATGATAAGTAGTGGCTCAAGTTGACATTATATATATACATATATACATACATACGTACATACATACAAACATACATACGTACAAACATACATACATACATACATACATACATGCATGCATGCATACATACATACATACATACATACATACATACATACATACATACATACATACATACATACATACATACATGCATACATACATACATACATACATACATACATACATACATACGTGTAAAAACCCATCTCTGAAATGCATAGCAAGGGAACTGTCATTAGGTAATTTCTACTTACGCATGTTACGTCATATAATTATACTGTTGAATTCAATCCTTCGTAAGGAGATAGTCATCGTCAACCAGTAGCACCTCTATAATGCTTTTACATCATGCTATTGTCGTTGAATGACGCTTTTCTAATGATGATGCGCTTGAAGAAATATTCATACTGCATTCTGCGTGACGAAACTCTTTGTGCACGAAAGTAATTGTGGTTTAATGAGTAGGAACATATGATGTCATTTCATTTTATTTCGGTTCATGATCGAGTCTGTACGCAATAAAGGTCAATTCCAAGTAAAATTAACCCAAAAGTTTATTTAGCATCTCGGCTGTAAGTCGGTTACTAATTTGTAAGTCGGTTACTAACGTAAGTGTAGTCAAATCTAAACTGAAGCCTGGAACGTAACGGAATCGACGTCTCGTAAATTGACAAGTTGACAACATAAACTTGCTAGTTTTGTTTGGCAGCAGAAACTTCTCCAGCATGGGAAGGACAGTTCGACAATTGAGGCTGCTATTATGGAAGAATTTCATTTTGCAGGTATGTCATAAGATAAAATCCTCGAGCCTATGCAATTTGTGATCAAGCCTCAAGTTTAGCGGTTGTTGTAGATCTCTCTAAAATGTGGTAGCATGTTAGCTTGTGTTTAAAATGTTTAAAACCTTAGAAATCCGATGAGTCAGGTGAACAAATAATTTTAATGTTGTAGTCGCATGATGATATGAGTCCTGGCTATGATAAAGTTATTCCAGTTCTTTAAGAGGAGCAAAACCTGGTCAGGTTGACTTAAGTTTACATGAGAATGTTACTACAACAAAGTAATCAAGACGTGAACTTAAAATTAAACGAATAAATAGGAAATACACTCCCACACCCACTTTTTGGCAATATTATGCTTAAGACATCACTCTTGTATGACTTGAATTTCGAACTAAGATTGCCCTTAACTAAGTCTATATTTCAAGGGATACTGCGTCCTAGATTTCAGAAAAAATGTCATTGTTTCTCCCGTTTTTGAGCAAAAAGAGTTCTGAGAAATTTACAAAAATCGATGAAGATAGAAATTTGCATGCATTCATATACCATAGACCATAAATCTGTCTAAACTTTGAAATGTTTTCCAACAACATTATCTAGTTTTATCATTACTATGTTTTCGGTAGGCATCAAAATCAGAGACTCGTGTTTTCAACGCTTGACGCTCCCAATTATTCAGACAAAGTCTGTTCGTATAGAATAACAGAAACCACGCATTACATGTTGGTTGTTGAAACGTCATATTTCATGCAAAATAACTAGGTTGCGTTTGTATTCTCGTCATAACAATTTCATATTTCTATTACGCTTATATCTCAGAAATTTATAAATGCAACTTAAAACTCATGCTTACAAAACGAAAGAAGGATAGTTTACTTTTAATGTAGTTTCTTCTAAGAGAATACTTTATCCATGTTTATCTAGTTCAGACTTTTTATGGATATTGGTGACCTTAAGAATGACGGCAGTTTATGACCATGTGAACAACTAGCACATATGATCTGAGTGGACCTGCTTCTTATTTACTGGATGATCGAAAGCAGGTGTTACCGTCAACAGAGATTTTAATTACGGGCATTTTTTTAAAAAAAACACGAACAGCTTAACAGTTTACCTCTTGGAACATTTTTGTGACCAGGCTTATAAAACTGTTCATATCAACTTTGTTTTCATAATAACATCATGGATAATGTCTTGCGTGGAAGGGTCTAGGACCCAGTTGTCCCCATGGAGACAGCATGGAACTTGTTGTCATGCTGTCGTTTTTAATGTCTCGAATTATGATGGAACGGGTAGTCTATTATCATAAAATATCACGACATAAAAAAGACAGGATTTTCAATTTTACAATTTAAGTTGGATGTTTGAGTTTGTAAACACAGGAAACTGTCGACATTTGCGGTTTGATATTGAGGAACTATAACGGAAAGTTGTCAATCTCCCTGTAATTTTTATGAATACGTGCTTTTCCTGCACTTTTGAGAAACAGCAAAGCAATTATTCCATATAAAGCAGATTATATGTATTTTGAGGTGAAAACTAAACTATAAATCACAGAAAAACTAGAAATCAATGACGAAATTTTTTTTCAAAGGAATTGGAAAAGAAGGAAAGAAAAATAGAACAAAGTAAGAAAAGGAGGAGAAAAATAGGAGAAAAACCCGAAATAAACAAAGGACAATCTGAAAAGCTCGTGTGAAGTACAGTAGTGGGAGTAGATGTGTTTTAAAGTCATTTATTGAGAAGGAAAACATGTGCGTGCAATTAGCTCTGATAAAGGGAAGTTATAATTGTAAACAATTTTTAGTAATATGTCTTATATCAGGAATTAGCTTAGTTTCCGTAATATGTCTTACATCGGCTTTCTTTTGACAGAAATAGGTGATTTAGGGGAAAATCTTTGAGTGATAGTTGTGAGGAAAAGATCAATGAGCATCCGTAGATGGAATGGATTTTAAAAGACGTCTGAAATTGTTTGAACTTTCGGCTCAGAATAGCGAATTGAGTTCCGTTTTACTTTAGGAATCTCTAAGACTAGAATGGATAGTAGAAGGTACAGACCGCAAATGGCTTTGAAGAAAACTGTTTAAAAGGACTATTATCCGGGATATATTATTTAAGACTACGTTAACGTTTCTGGCCAACGTAGAGAGAGTTGAAAAAACTTTCAAGGAAATATTTGAATGATGGAATCTACTGGTCTGGTGAATTTTCCTTTACACGTTTATCATTTTTGTTAGATTATAAATGTAATTGTAACTATTTAAAAGACGAACTTGTCTGTCCCATGAGTTGAGACTTTAAGTCAGTCTTCAATACTCTTGAGTTCTGTAGCCAGTATATTGTATAGTCATATAGGTTAGTGCAATTTACCTTGCAAGTCCATGTATTTTGGTACCTAGACTAGTAGTTTTGCTCATTAAGAACCTTAAAAGTGCATTAGTGTCTCAGCCAAAACCATGATGTTTTGATAGAAAAAGCAGTTTTGTTTGGTTACTTCATCTTTTAAGTACGATCATATGCTATCTCAAGCTTTGCGATTTCACCCTATAAGTGAAATATCTTTACTTTTGAACATATCTTACTATTATGGAGTACGTCATTCCTCCTTTATGTTAGGTCCAAGTAAAAAGCGCTCTCTTCATGCGCTGAATCTATTTGCTCTATAGCTGCTTGCGAAGTGCGACATTTGACTTGATTGAGTACAGGAGAATGAGTTAAATGCCGCAATAGCAGTATTTGATCGGCACGGGCAGAACGCTATGTTTAATTTGAGCCTAACACTGAAATGTTGACAGTGATCAACAGAATAATATGTAAATCCACTTTGGTTACACAATTAAATGTACAGATAGAATTTTCAAAGAGTGTCTCAGCTCTGAATTTCGAAGAACAAGTCACAAAATACTTATTTGAATTTAAAACAGTAGTACATTGGTGACCTAGATCAGCCAATGCAGCTCTCATAGTTATCATCAAGCCATTTGATTCACAGCATCTTTAAATGCATAATTAGTTATGTCCTGATTGAAGCATGTGGCGTTGTTAATAAGAGCCTGCAATTTTATCATGACGAACAATTAAAAATTGCTCTGCAAATTTCAATTTAGCATAGATTTAGACAGTGAATAAGTAATTTTGGATAAGTAGATAGATAGATAGATAGATAGATAGATAGATAGATAGATAGATAGATAGATAGATAGATAGATAGGTAGATGACAGGGGTGACTTTCTTTCTTATTCTTTGATCTACTTTGTAACCTATTCACCAGCTCGGCTGGCACTCATTTTCACTAGTGTCCGAATAGACGGGAGTAAGGCTAAATGAATTACTACATCACTAAACTATTGTTAGAGACTGACAATTGGATAATACCGACGATTTTTTAAATCTTGATATGGTGTATGCCTAGGTAGAATCACAGAAGCGTAAGAAATCGTGAACTATCAGAGAGTGCATTTGGAAATTTATTCTTAACTGATAATTTCTAAATTGGATTCGATAGGCTCGATAACTTTGTTCGCGTTCCACTAGTCGCAATGTAACTGGTCACGACAGGCTACATTTCAACAACGACCCGCTTTAAATTTTGGCAACTTCATTAAAATGACCGGCTGCCTCGAAAAGCGTATCTGTTACCTTATCAAAAATTTATACATGAATGGATTAGGAACAATTCCATAGTAAAGCAAAAATGCGTCGAACTTAAAACACAATTCATACTTATGCTCTCCAGTGAGCTTATGTGTGTGATAGCTGTATTGGTCACTGCAAAACTGAATCACATGGCCATCTTAAGCGAGCTCCGCTTGCACGCACTAGAAAGTGACCTGCATCACAAAATCTCTAAATTCTATCCAGGGTAAGTTATTCCTACAATTTATTTTGACTTCAGATTCATAGTGTTGATGTAAGTGAACATCTCTTCTCAGAGTAATTCAACTTAAATTTTCAACTGGTATGCTGAAGCAGCATGTTATAATAATAATAACAACTAAAGCTGATATATCTCGTAGACGACTATGAATATGTATGTATTTCGTCAATTAGATTTCAGTTAATTTGAACTTAAAATTCTTTCACCTTTGATTCTGTATTGCAGATACGGCGTCCAATAGGAACAGCAGTGGAAATAATGCTTCCGGTCCTCTTCACTGCAGTGTTGATCATTGCCAAGTGAGTGTAGCTTTCAAGTCAAAACGTTCGCTATACGCATCCACAAGCAACCGTAATCGATCAGTGTACCGAAAGAAGACCTGGGTTCGACTCTTACGGACTCTGGTACTTTAAGCGCTCTGTTTGAAATTACATCCCTGACATACCCAGACATGATAACCGCCTACGTTTTCCACTATAGCGAACAAACGTTCACTAGTGCTACTCTAGCTTAGATTAAATGGTGTGCTTATAAGATATGGCACCATTACATCTGGTTTTTATGACGCTAATTATTCATTCAGTTTTGCTTATTCTTTTTGGCATGTTTGCAAGACATTGTTCAAACACCAACTATTTCCAGTTCTAATCTTCCTTAAGCCCTGCAACCTTGCTAGATCCACTCATTCCCTCTACATTTGTCCTTCATATTCAGATTTTGTTTCACGTCTATGAAATGACGATTATGTTGATTTTGACTCTCATTAAACACACTGGGTGCAATTCTTAACACTTTGTAAGATGAACACTGTCATTTAATAAGTGCTCCTTTGAAATCATATGAAGCACTTCATGACTCAGACAACACTACACCGGATACAATTTATATTTTACATCCATAATTATTTGCAAACAATTGCACACTATTGCTGTAAGAGCTCTATTTAAAAATATCTTGTCGTATTTTCCCTTTTTCAAATAACAGAGTTGCATTAAAGGTGGAAGAGAAATGCTTCGGTAGGTCCATATGTTTATGAATATAACTTTTATCTTATTTCCTCTACTCGACTCAATATATACAAAGGTTGATAAAAGGAAGCGATTTCTGGTCGCCTTTTGTGAATTGTTTCAAATCAGCCGTGTTCTTACTGTCTTTGCTTACTTCAGATCTCCCTAGGAGTTTCGCTTGTTTCGAAAGGAAAACCGTCCATCTGCGAATTTTCGAAGCACAAGGTCTTAATCATGCTACAGTGGCTTGTTTGCTACTAAAATTTTGGAACATAAAATCTTTTCAACCTTACGTAACTTATGCTTTTTCTTGAGAACAAGATCATATAAAGTCGATCGGATTGGAGGCATGTCATCTTTAAAGAAGATTATTCTCAAGTTGTTGCATTGTTTCATTATTTTGGTACTAGCTTATGCCAAATGCATTTAGTGGGAAGTTCAACGATTTGAGCTCGATTGCCAAGTCACGTTTTCTAACTATCTATTTAAGGAGAAATTAGGCCAGGAGTCTTTCGTCCTTTTTTCTATAGAAAATATAACGTTAATTAGTTTTCGTAAGTAGTGATATTCTTAATGATATTTATTATGTTGTATTGTAAATTGTTCTTCTATACTTGCCTGAGAAGAAAATATTGTTAATAGAAATGATCACGCTATCAATGAATGACTCCAGTTAAGTCGTTTATTAGAGCGTTTTTACTGCCTCTGACTGATCTCTTAGCAGGTATTGATTCCTTACGATCTAAAAGAAAAAAATATCATAAGTTCTCAAACACGCCTCCGCGGGAATATTTGCAAAAACAAAGCTCTTTGTGGGAGCAAATTTATGGGCATCCTAGAACTACGTTTTATTGCTTAAGAGAGCAGAGCAATATTGATGTCAGAGAATAAAAGGATTACCAAAGTAATAGTCAGTGGTAAAACAGGAGTTGAAAATAGAGATCTATGATGCATTGAAGAAACTTGTGTGGAAGAAAAAGAAACATGAATACTTTGAAGCTTGAGCAAAAGAGTGTTGACAATGTTGTCATGGTTACAAAAAGAACATAGAATGGTGACATTGTAGTGACTCAATCATTAACTATTGAATTCACCTCTGAGCAAAAACGCAGCTCGGTTGCTACTGCAATCTGGCGGGAAGACAGAAGATTGTGAGCTCTGTTCCTGCGAAAAATTGAAGATTTGTTTGTAAGAATTTTTGCAACCTGTCACTTAAACGCATATACTGGTCACGCGTTCATTATTCATAGGCTATGGTGCTACTGTGACAACATAGATCATGCATACGAACCATCTCTTCAATTTATTGCCTTGTCGCCCTCTGCTTGGTAAGACCCGGAAAGGACAAGCTAACTTCTGCCAAAGCGAGGAAGTTGAGAATTAACCTCATATTTTTTATGTTAATCTGTTCAAACAATATCTATTCCTTAACTTACTTGAAGTTGAAGAGAAAAAACTCATTTTTAGGTTATTTTTGCTTTTATAGTGGATACATGGTGTTACAACATACTGTGCTTATCAGGAAAAGTGATTTTCAAATGAAACCCTACTAAAAGGCCTACATAAAATTGGTTTTATCCCCAGGGTACCAGACTCCCTACTATTACTTGTTTTATAAAACACTATCCATTGATCAAGCAGCTGGAAAACAAACGTCGGTAACTAGAAAAATAGAGGGATAGTACACGAAAATCAAATTTGTTTCTGTTTGTTGCTAATGATTTTTAACGCGACTTCTGTCGACCTCAATTTTCACACAATCGAACTGCTGCAAACTTTGCCTCTGGGTTTTAAGCGTAACTGTTGAGCACTGCGAATGCGTCAACGTTAGTCAATAATAGTAAACGGTATGTTTTTTATATTTAACCTATGTTTGAATAGTAAGAATTATTATTAGTAGTAGTAGTATTATTATGATCATAGACACATTCCAGCCTGAGTTGTCAAGAGATTTCTCTCGAGATGCAATTACGGCACAGATGAAAAGAATTGGCGATTGCTATGGAACACCATGCAAAAGGAATGTAACTATTGCTGATATTATGACTGGAAATAAGTCGCTTCATATTGGCTTTTATCCAGTTAATAACTTGAGTAAGTAAAAAGGAAATATTTATTTGTTTTTACGGAAAAATAATATTTTATTAGAATGTTACAACTCTGAAAACTTCTCATTAGAAGTCTTTACTTCATGCGACAATTACTTTGTTTATTTTTAATGCAAGTTATGCTTGTACTGAATCTTTGAAGAACTTTCCTATTTATCTTTGCTAACAAGTAAACTATTCAGCTACTTTTCATTGTTTGTTTAAATATTCCTTATCAGTCATAGAAAAACTACCTTGCAGCGCAAGAAGTGTTTACGAATTAAAGTGATATTTTTATTACTCTTATTATCAAAACAGCGCTGTATATAAATAGGAAATCTTCTTTTCCAGGTTTTCCATTATTTTCACTGTAATGGATATTTGCCAGAATAATCGTTTCTCGTGGTCTCATTTTGAATGTGGTCTCTTTGGGCTGTCTCTGTTTGATGTATTCATATTCACGGACGGGTCCTATTTTGATATTAGCCTCTTTTATGTTGAAAGTCAATCTTCATAAAAAGTTAGAAGCACTGATTTTATCAAGCCCATTGAGAAGCCTCCTTAGATATCCAGGCGTTAAATATTTGCAGTGGCTGACAGTCAAGCAAAAGATTACTGGGCACTGTGCCAGACAGTCCATGCATACTACTCTTACGTACAGGCTAGCTCAAAAACATCGTTCCTTTAAAAATCCTGTTAACCACAAAATAGTGGCTCTATACTGGTAGACAGTAAGATTGATGGTTACATTAATTACAGTATCTTTAATTTAAAAAAGAAATTAAATTTTCCATAAAGCATAAGTCAAGGATCAATCGTTGTCCTTTGATCCCAATTAGACTTCGTCAGCAAAGAATTTTAAACTTGTGATAGGACATTTATGACTAACGTATGCCAATTTAGTTTGCAATTATCTTGTTATGATAATTGAAAACTGCCTTAAAATTTTGCTTAATAAATTTTAAAGAATTTCAAGTTTCTTTACCTAATTTCTTGTAGCAATCACCATAATGACTAAAGTTGGTGCTACATTGAAGTTGAAACCTATGTCACGTGACATGAAAGGAAATATTTACTCCTCGGAAGCTGTTGTTGCTGATGAAGCCTCAGAATTTTTTGACAAATTTTTTGGAGGTACGTTTGCTAACCAAAGCTTTCTGCTTGCTTAGTATGTAATTTGTAAGCACAGTGATGACTTTTGGGAGAATTAGTCATGATCTGTTACAGTAAACAGGTTTATATGTCGCTGTCTCATGTCGTATCATACCATGATATTTGGTGTCACTTAGTGCCACGATACTTAATTTCCATGTCGTGATATTTGGCGTCATCTGATATCGTGACATTTGTTGTCATCTAATGTCATGATATGTGGTGTTATTTAATTTCGTGATATTTGTTGTCATCTAATATTGCTGGAAGAGTGTGGTATATTTTGTTTATATGATTGCTGTGTTGAAGAGAGTGGATGGTTGCTTTTAATTTTCTAGATGTGGTGTTTCTCTGTCTATGATGTTCTTGTTTTGCCAGTAAAATTTGTGATCATTTTTCCAGCAGTGCTCAGCTGTCTCATGGCTTTTGGTGTCATCCTTTGCTACAGCTCACCTCTTGTTCCCTTTGTCCAAAAGAGCTTTTGGATTCTCCAATACAGGTGGCAGGGCAGTCTTTACAGTTTATCTTGTACACTGTATCATTCTTTTCTATGATAGAACCTTGGGTTTTGACATCATGGTTTGTAAGGTGGAATCTGTGTAAAAGGAACATCGGATGTTGTGGTGTCTGACAATTCTCTTGATCTTTTCACCGATGTTCTTGATCTAGAGGAGGCAAATCCGTTTCAGTTGTTCTTTTTCTTCTTTTTGTTTGGGTGCAGCTGTCCCGCTTAGGGACCTCTGAATGACTGTAAACTGGTATCCATTGGAAAGAAGAACATCCTTCAGATGCTTTCCATCTTTCCTTAGGTCGGTAGGATTCGGTATGATGTTTCTTGCCCCTCCAAAAAGATTTACAAGTTCTGGCTAGATGGTGTGATGTGTTGATTAGGTACTTGTGTGGGTTGGTTTGTATGTAAATATTAACTGAGATGCTGAAACGTACCTGCCTCTCTACTTATACATCAAGGAATCGTAATTGCCCTTCTATCTCCTTTTCCATGGTGAAGTTGATATTGTGATACAAATTGTTGATGTCTTCAAAGAAATTGTGTAAGTGTTCCTCTTGTATTATAGCAAAAGCGTCATCAGCATATCTTTCCAAGGTTATTTGATGTCATTTAATGTCGTGATGTTAGATGTCATTGAATGTGATGATATTTAGTTTTATTTAATGTCTTGAGATTTTATGTCGTTCAATGTCACGATTATTTATGTCATACTACGTAATTGTGTGATATCTCATCGCATTATCTCAGGTTTTCGGCTAGATTACAAGTTATATGTTAATTAATTATACATTATTAGGCAACACAGGATTCGTATTATGTCATGTTAATTAAGTTAAACCTTATACCTATATATTGTATAGTGTCAATCTACCTCATGAACTTTGTTGCTTTGCTTGTCGTTTACCAATATTAAATATATTATGTAACTTTAAACTAGTACGGACGATACTGTGTTATGCCGTAACATTAATTGGATGTTATGGAACGTGACTTTCATGTACAGCACAGTGAAAATCACTGAAAAATTGGACATTGTATGGAGCCACATCATTACAACGTCTAACGAGAATCATTCTACCATTTAATAACATATCATAAGTTACTGTCCACGTACTTCTCTGATAATCTCGTTTTCTTATTTCTATTACAGCGGTCATATTTCAGTTTGATGCATCGACAATATCTTTGCCAAAGCAAGTGAAATATAAGATTCGACTTTCCCACAGAATTCCTATTCTGGGACAAAGAACTGCCAGAGGAACTTGGAGAACAAACAGAAAGTTTCCTTTTTTTAACGCTCCTGGAGCAAGGACAGAAACGTAAGTGTAGTTCACGAGCGTGCAACCGTAGCAGACGCAAAATCAATCAATTTTTCCAAACACCCAATGATACTTGAAAACAAATCTAACGAGTATCATTTAAGGCAAACGTCTATATGCCTTAGTTTCTATAAAAGATCATCAAACTGCAGAGTTTCAACAAGGATTTCTCTTATTGTCTCACCAGAGTTACAAAACAGACCAAAATTTTGTATTTACCTGCCTCACAATAGTCATATCATAAGCTTGGGTTGAATTTGTCAACCCAGGTTAATTTGATCAATCGTAATCAATCGTAATGATTTCATGCGGAACTCTCTCATAAAAAGTCATCTAAAGATACATTAAACAGTAACATATGTGAAAGTAATTTTGTAATCAATTGAAATGCCATATATAATCCTATTTGTCTCCTTACAGGTTTTATTCCGGTCACTTTCTACCAATGCAGTATGCCTTAGATAAAGCAATCAATGAAATACATTTCAATGGACAAAATTTGACTCACGGACCTGTTGCAGATGCCATTAATGTGAGGATCTTTCATTTTCTTGCAGTTTTAATTTACTAATTAAGTCTAAAGGTATGCACTTGCAATGATATTGGAAAATCTTAACATAGGTACTTTACTTTATACTTTTACTTCGATAAGAACAGCTTTTATGAAGGTGGCTGTCAAAGTACTGCCATAAATGTATTTAAGGATGTCCCTTTTGTTAAATAATTTAAAGAAATTTTAAGCACATTTGGCAGAAAAGAACAAATAGACAATCGTTGCTATGTTTTGGATTGTAAGCCAAGCATCAGTTCTACATAGAGAACAACCAATTCTTGCTTGTATAAAGATGAAACTTTTCGCATAATTGACATAGCTGGATTGGTAAGTTTCAATCCAAATTTTGCATAAAAAGGTTTCCATATATCAATACTTTCCTTTCTGATGATTTATATTCTGAAGAGTGTCAGACGACAAAGGCGTTAAAGTATATTTTTAGCACAATGCCACAAATTTTCCAGGCGATTTTGAATAGCATTTATTCCAACCCACATTGGGTCAACTAAAATCGTCGTAATTTAAGAGGAGTGACATGAAGGGATATAAATTTTATTACCTTTAAAGCCATAATCCTCCATTCGAATTAATATGCCATTTGGAAAGACACATCACTCCCTAACAGTGACACCTCGATTTTGAAAAAATGGTCTGGACAACACCTGAAACAATCTACCACGAAGCATGATGCTCTTAATAGAAGCCATAGCAGCAACTCAAAAATATTGGCTATTACAGAGAGGAATAGCTAAAGTATACATGTAAAATTTGCTAAATATTTTAATAGACCATATATATATATATATAATTGTCAAGAGTGGGCATTACCACAATAGCTGCACTAAGTGGGAGCCGACGGGGCTCGAACTTGCAA
>JANTCA010012936.1:1657-18456 GCA_024741275.1 Chironex yamaguchii | reverse complement strand
TTTGTTTAGCTGACTTTTGTTTAAGCTGACCCTTTGGTTAAACTGTTGTGGAATCACAGAAAACAAAGTTACAGTTGCTGGTTGGTTTATTGGTAGCGCTCTGTGTTAACGTCTTTAATTAAACTGCTAAAAGAAACATTGTGTACCATTTTTATAGACTTTGTATGTTGACACTGTCGTGGTAATTTATTTACAAGTACGTAATTTCTATGTTGTAATTTCTATCCCATAGATAAGGAAAGTATTTTACATAGGAACAGGATCTGGCCGATCAAACAAGTTGCTCAATATATTGATCTTAACTGCCTTCCTAAAAACATCTCTAGGCGAATTTGTTTCTATTATCAGTGACTTGTTAGTGAAAGAGAAATTCTTTGTTCTCAATATTGACTTTGTATTCATTTTTCTCATACTGGACTCAATTGATTTTTGTTCTCAAGCTTTTAATGGTAAAGACGAGAGCAATCTGCTACCTAGTTATCATTCTGTCACTATATTTATAGAGGACATTAATTATAGAACAGAATAATACTGCTAGTTTACTTGCTTTTACACTTCCAGTTCCTGATTTCTAATGTTTTCAATCTATTTGATAATGCTATAATTAGATAATATCTTATAATATCTAATCTATTTCTTGGGATCTTTATTCCAAGCGATGCATTGCTCGACTTGTCGTGCAAGGATATGTTTGGTAAATCATAGTAACTCTATATGTGGGCATATTTTAATCGACGAGCTTTGTTTGTATCAACTGAATGTTTGGAAGTGTGATCTAAGTATTTGGCTTTACAAGAATACAAATATTTGAAAACTACTGGACTTTTTAGTGCCGTAAGCAGTATATCCTTTTGAGTTGACGTTAAAATCTGCCGATAACCATGGCACAGGTCTCTATAGTACTCACGAGATATTCCTTCGCTGGGGACAAGGTAATAGACTGCTTATAGGCAAAGAATGTAAGCTAGTTATAATAAAAAACTATTCCATGTATGTTATATTGTGAAACTAGTTTGAGAAATGTCTTTACTCACCAAGGAGCAATAAAGGAGTTCTAATAAAAGTGTTGGCAGATTGTACATAATATTGGTGGTAATTTATCATGTTTCTGTTTAACAGAAAAACCCGAAAATGTCAGCTTTAATAGCTGCACTCGCATTTATTATCATGCAACACATATTGTGTAGATTTGTTCGTTATAGCATTAACTTTCTAGATTGGTGTTAATTGCGTGTCACTAACCAGTTTGTCTTGTCCCGGAAAGCTATGTAACCGTCATAACTATGTTAAACGTTAAACGAATACGAATTTACTTTAATCGCACCACTCATAAACAAGGAAGGAAAAAACAAAGAGGAGATGACGAAACAAAACATTATTAGAAGAGTCTAAGTAAACAAACGAACTCTTTCTGCCTACAGAGCACTGGTTTCCTTGTATTAATGTAGACAGACTTCAATATACTTAACATGATCTTGAGAAAGTAAACAGAAAGAATATCTGCTTTTGTGCAATACATGGTCATACTTTGATGACGAAGTTCATTTTCTTACCTAATGTGTAAGCGTATAACTGAACTTCCGGATAATACTCATCAATCTGTAGGCTTCTCATACTGATAGTTTGACCTAAAAAAGATAACAAATATCATTATGGTAATAGCTTGATTATTGAAAAGGGTTACATGGTAGCCCAGAGAAACAGCTCATTTATATGCATGCAGCAGTGGCTTAGTGGCAGAGTACTCGCTTTGCATGCGGAGGCTGTGGGTTCGAATCCACGACCAGGTCAAACCAAAGATATTAAAAAATGGTACATAATGCATCCCTGCTTAGCACTCAGCACTTACGGGATAGATTATGGAAGTTAAACACACAGTGCTACCAGTGGGCAAGCCCCCTACTCTAGCATTCACTGTCACGGCACAGCTGTGTGGCCCAAAGGCTAAAGAAACGGAGATGGTCGCCGCTCTAATACACCAAATGGTGTGGGAGGGAACTTTGACTTTGAATAGCTTGATTATTGAAAAGGGTTAGATCGTAGCCCAGAGAAACATTTCATTTATATCAAGTACCCTTGACTTAAGTGATCACGATTTCTATATTACCTCTAGACACGTTATACATGGCAAGAAATCCATACTCCACACACGACGAATAATAAGGTTTAATCCAGAGGCGTGGAGGCACGGGGTTGGGGCTTAGGAAGCACTGCTCCCTGTTGAATCATGTTTTACGAAGTTTTTTAAAGAAATTTTTATGTGAGCTTTTACTTTATTCCATCTATGTTACTTCACTGAAGTTTATCAATTTAATTGCACAACACTTGTCATAGATAGTCATCATTAAATAAAAGCAAGCAGAACAGGATAGCATAGATGTTGTCTCCAGAAAATATTCATCTCATGCTGACCATGTCTCTGTCATTATATGCCGCTTTGTTTTCACGAATAATTATGGCTCAAAGGGTACACGTTGCTTCAGCATATGGAATAGTAAAATCGCTGAAGGTGATTTTGGAAAAATGAAAAAAGTCTGAGCAGTGCAGTAGCACAATTGTTATGACGGAGCATCGGTATTTAGAGGGAAGTGCAGGCAGTGGTGTAAAGGAGACACTCTTGGCCCTTAGGATTTAAGTACGATGAGGGCCTTGTGTAGCGACCGCGAAGCGAAGCGAGCTCTACGGGTTAAATTGGTTTGGGGTATTGGTAAAATGTTTGAAACATGTTCTCAAAAAGCACCTCCAAAAATGCACGTTATGTGAAAAACAAAATCGTTACATTGGAAAACATCAACTCTAGTAAATATATATGTATGCTTTTCAAAACGTTATCATAAAGTATTAGTTTACATAACAAACTATTATTCTTAGGTGTTGAATTATATATTTATCAGAAAAATCTTTCAAAGAAATATGACAGTACTCAAAGGTTCTGACAGTACAGTCGTTTTGTTTGATAAAAATTTACTTTGAACACACATGAATGTTACCGAGAAAATATCCCCCAAGGCAATAAAAACTGCGTTTAAAGCTTCTATGGATAGATGCAGTAGGTGCAATAGATGCAGTGAATTTAGTGCAGGTTGAGTGTTCTCCGTTAGTAAACATTATGTGGGCTTTTCTACCTCCATTAACTCGGCAAAGTCAATTATAAGCCTTGTTTGTGTCAATTTTCTTTGCTTCCTTGTTCTCAATAGACAAAATTGCCAGATCGTCAAGTCTCCCTTATGACATTGTAGATCTTAGATATGCCTTTATCAGTTTCAACTTTGAAAGTGATCTTTCTGTGATGCAACAGTTACTGGCAAAGCACTGAAAAGTATTAATAGCTTGTACGTTTCTGGAAAGGATGAACTAATGCGGCTCTGGAGCATGAGATTGTTAAATTTTAGAACAGTTTCCGTGACTGAAATCTCCTTTCTAAATTCAGTTGCAAATGATCTCATCTTAGAATCTAATTCATCTGTAAAGTCGTTTGTATATTTTTCACGAATTACTCGTGCTGCAGACAGCTGAATAATGACGTTAACATTGCTTGTCCTTTGAATCTTTCTGTCAGTTGCGTCAATGCTGTATCGACAGTCTTGTAAGAAACATTAATGTTGAAACTTTGTTCAGAATCCATCAGTATTCCATCTACAACAAGTTCATCTGATTCACATCTTGTCTTTCGACACCTCTTTTGTAGAAATTCTTGAAATCCATCCCAAGACTTTGCTAGTGCTGAGGCATTCGGCTTTGCAGATGATTCTCAAAGATATTGGAGCTCTGAGAGTGCAATATTAAGGAGCCTAGAGGCAACTGACAAGTCAATTCTAGGGGACTGGAGTTCCTTTGACACTGCATTAACATATCTTAGGATTCTCTCCCAGAAGACAAAAAAAAGAATGAACTTTGAGCGTGTCCATTTTTTTCTACAGACTATTTGCGTTGTGACGCGCATTCTTGTTGTTTGATGTCAAGGTGAGTCGCGTTAGAAGCCTCATTATTTGGGGATACCTGTCATGCACAGCTTGCACTGCATCAATGCGAGAGCTCCAATGTGTCGTACACTTTTGGTGTGAGTGATTCTTTCCTGGCTTCAATTCCGAGATCTCTCCATCAGTTTAGGAAAGAGCCAAAAAACGGAAGATATCTCGAAGGGTAGCAAAAAACTTTTCACTCATAGCCAGTGATGTCGCTGCGTTATTTGCTACGAGTTTTAGATTATGGCAACCACATTGCACATAAGGAATGGGAGACTTAACCATGTCTTTAGTCAATTTCTGCACGCCACCATGAATTCCACTCATCACACTCTCACTATCATAGCCCTGACCTCTTAATTTCGAGAACTCTATTGCAAGATTTTTCAACAATGCTTTGGCTGTCTTTGCTATTCCGTCAGGGTTGTTTATTTTCACAAAAACCATAAAGCTTTCCACAATTATACATTCATCTTCTGTGATCTTTGCCCACCTAACAACAATGCTTAATTGGTCGCCACTAGTAATATCACCAGTGAAATCTATGTTGGGGAATCACTCTAACCGCTGACTCTCTGGCTTAAGATGGTTGATGTACACAGAATTCACTCTAATGCAACAGACTGTTATGTTTGTAAATCATTTCTTCCCTGGAACCTTTACTCTCTATCAAGCCTCAACAGTCATACTCTGACGATAACGTTCTGATTAATTTTACAACACGTTTTTTGTTTTATAACATATCTTACAAGGAAGTATGTATTTAACCACAAAAATTGTGTCCAATCAAATTCGTACAAACTACAAAGCAACATTACATTTCACAGAATTGATATCTTCTAACAAAGTCGATAAGACAGTATATCTGTAATGAATCAGCTCATTTTGGATCTTAGCGCTAAGGTACTTTGTTGCTCTACCTGGAAGAGATATGATTTCTGCCAAAAATTCATCATATTCAGCCATTAGAGAGACCAATGCCAAGACGTTTTCACCTTCACACACATTATCATAAACCTGCTCTCAGTGTCCTCTGAATGCTAACATCAAAGTTGGCATCATCAGTATAATTGAAATAAGTCATCGAAGAACCTTGGCCCAAAACGACACTTGCCTCTCAATCTCTCATTTTCATTTTCCTCACTGAAATCTTTGCCAACTTTCAATCTCATGTAGGCAGCAGATGCATGCAAGTGCATGTATGACTTTTCATGCCTCTTTATTTTATACAACATATCATGTAATGATCGTTAAACTCCATTTATCCTTCCCTTTTGCATATCATTATTTGGAGTCGAGCGATCGGCAAACAACCAGCAAACTTCATAACGGCATTCTTAGTACCATTGAATAACATAGCCTTGGTGTGGATATGTTTTGATGCCTTTTATTGTAATAGCTTGCACTGAAATTAGGTGTAGCATTTCCATTGGTATCTACTGATTAAAAGAGACCACAAGATCTACAGGGCCCATGTTGAATGATGTTCTTTTTCAGTGCTACGTTCTTTATTTCTCAATCGAAATGGCCCCAATCGGTTGGGTTTTCTCTAGACAAAACTTGGAATCACTCTTGTTTCTTATTACAATTGATCTCTTGCGTTTGTTTGCTCTCGTTCGCTTTAGATTCTGTTGATGATAAGACAGACGTCATTTTATTGTCAACAGTGATACTGTCTTTTCGCCCTTTCTCATATCGACTCATATCGACGTGAATTCTATCCGAACTTAATCGTGTTAATATCAAATGATACTTTGTTGAAGATTCAATCAACTTTCAATTGGCGATCTAAATTCTAAACAAAATTGAAAGCACACACATTAACGTTTAAGTGAGTTGTTAAGATGGTGTCAAGCATTTCCGTTATGACTTAAGTTATGAGAAAGTTATCTTTCATGAATTCCATAATTATAGAGCTTCCGAGAACATTTCATTTCGATGATTATGTTTCAGAAATAAAAGTTTGAGGTTAATTATTGCGAATAAACGAAAACGGATGAATGAATCCAGTGTCGTGTTAGCAATAATGGTTAGTAAGTGTTTTGGGATGGCCTTAGGAAGCCTTTAAGCACAGTATGGCCGAAAAGGACATAATAAAAATAATTTTGGGGGGGCCACTTCGGGACCCATTTTGGTCGGGGGCACTTAGTTTTTGAACTAAGGTGCCCTAAAACTGCGCTACTCCACTAAGTGTATGAGAGTGAAATCACTGATTCAAAAAATAGATGTCTTTACATTTGGCCATTTGATTACGTTTGCAACCACATCATCATGGAGGGCTGACGTTAAATTACGGAAATTAGCCAAAAGCTTTCAATGGTTCCCGTGAAAAAAGAGAAACTTTACACCTTAAAATATCACATTTCAACATTCAAATAGACTTAACATGACAGTAAGTATTTGTACAAGTAATAAACTCATGTAGCCCTCCTCGAAATGTTTTCGACCACATAATGTGACAGTTCACTGATGTGATGTCTAGCTTTGAGCAAAAGCGTGCTTGCCAAGTGTGCATTTAGAGTGATAAGAATACTTTGGTCATTTAAATCATAGTCTTTCTTTTGACTATGTTTAAATAGGTCGTTATCATATTACACAAGCAGCATCGCAGTCGGCTCTGCACATTCATCATATCACTACTTATTTCTAATGTATATAATGTAAAGTAAATAAAACTTTCAAAGTTGGATTCAAAGTAAGTAACGCAGAAGGATTCACATTTAAATTAAGAGACCATTAGTCTAAAAGACTTAGCTTAGAATCCCATCTATCGAGGAGTGTGAGTACTTGAGGTGCATGGTCTTACTATCAAGGCCGAATGATGTTGTAGGCGATCTTTCTGTTCATTGCTAATCTCTTCGTTACAGATTCTCTCATTCTTGGGAACATATCTCACATGTTACATATAAACAGACAAATTTATTCAGATTCAAGACACACAAGCGTCAAGGAAAACCTTCTCACATCACGTGATAAAAATGTTCCCCAATTTCTTATCTCTTCAACGCTGAAGAAATCACTGGTTCATATTCGAATATGTTCCCATCGCACAATGGCAATCGAATAATCAAACGAACCAACCCAATGATCCAATAATTGTACCAAGACAAGAGGTAGTAAGTCGAATTAATGTTCAGACGTATACCCTTTGAGTCTTCAGGAACTTTACGACAACATCAACCACTCTTTTCACGAAAGGTTGCTATGCAGAGCATCTTTTGTCCCTTATAATCTCCCTAATTCATTTCTTAATTAAGAATAGGCTGAAAGAATTAGTTCCATTGAATTATATTATAGACAAGAAAGTAGCTTTATTTTCAAGAAAACAGCCAAATCATAACTTCTTCAAGGATTTAAGTACCAAATGCCAGGGCGATTCAAAACCTACATGTGACGAGCAATCCTGTGGTTGAAGACGTCAACCATTCTCGAAATAAAAATACAATCGAAACTCAAATTTGAGTTTTATATACCATTGTACCATGGTACTCTTAAAAACACTTATCAAGATGAAGATGCAGAAACGTTTAAGTATCCTTAGTATAATTATTTAATTTACTTCAGACTGGTGCCGTGTCATGATAAACACTGTTCTTCACTGGAAAAGAAACCTGAATCTCCTCATTCACTACTATTGTCCATTGCCAAAGCTACAAACTCCTCATTAATTTAATCACGTGCAGTCTCATTCCCCATGATCGTGCCAAATTGTATCAAATTGCATTCATGATAGTAATATGTTTCATATTTAAATCTTGTGAAATTCTTGTCTCATCTATTACACTCACTAATTCCATTTTAATTTTGTTCTAAAGATTCTTTCACTATCATTAAACTTAATTCTATTCGAACTTGTTAAGTTTATTTTATTGATGTTGGGAAATTTATTCACCAAAATCTCTTTAAGAACCAGTCCGTCTTGCTGTGAAGTATATCCTATGCAACAACCCTGATTAAAATAACACATATCTTAAAGGAATTTTTACATTCCTATGATGCTTCTACAAAATGGTTAATTTTGCCATAGAATAATCTCATTGATTCCCTTTATTCAAGGGTTTCTTTTACGACGAATGGGTTCACTAATTGTTGAAACCCTTGTACATTTGACACTTTGAAAGGGTATGTCTCGATCAATCCTAATGTTCTCGGGTCCTTTTCCGTAGATTGTGTGTTCAGGGACAGCGGAGATAGGGGGTAAGGGGTCGTGACTTCACTTTTATTGGCAAAAGGCAAACAACCTTTAGTCAATCGGTAGTCACTGGATTACAATCTTTAATTTCTTAGTTCAAATCCCGTGGCATTCTAGGAACAAATCTCTGTAACAAAGGTTTTCTGAAAATTGATCCAACATAAAAATCTCCTCTTCGCAAAGTAATGTCAGTTTTTTTAAGTTGCAATCCATTAGTTCAATTTTGTTGGATACTCAAAACAGAATTAGTGAGCTTACCAGCGTATATTGTAAAAACTTGGATAATAAGTTGTTTCTATCATTCGAGGTTAGCAACAAGTTCAGTGGCGTAACGGACTAAAGTTACCTTTAGTTCAAAAACTAAGGGCCCCCGACAGTAAGGGGCCCCGAAGGGGTCCCCGAGAGAAACTTTTTCTTTGTTATCTCTCTTTAAAACTGGTATTCTGGATGTGATAAACGAGTTAAGGGGCCCCAAGCTGAAAAATCCCTAAGGGCCCCGGCTGCTTCCGTTGCGCCACTGAACAAGTTTAGCTTGAAAGATCCAGGTGTCAAACCTCATGCTGGAATCTAAAGCTGCAGTGTCACAAGTATGTGGCGTAAAAGAGTGCTTGTCATTTTTTCGCCAGCGTAAAATCTGGAATCACAAACAGGCCTTATTGGAAAGAGTTTTTCAAGAGATTTAAAGTGGAATGACATATCATTTAAACATCTGATGCCTGCACCGTAACGTCACTAAAGGATCTCGCAAATTTTGCCATAAAATTTGTAATGATAACCAAATAAGTATGGAATTAACTGCAGATGGAGCAAAACAAATCGTCTTTGATGTCTAACCATATTGATTAGGTAATTGGAAATTTCCTTAGTTACCTTGTGGCAACCAGTTAAGCCAGATTTGCTACACTTGTAAACAGTGCTAAACAGTGCATTAATTGTGTTGCTGGGCATTGCACTTCACTTCATAAATCCATTCTGCTTCGTGTTTCACTCCCACTACGGATTAGTATGTTGTCGTCGTGTCGCTTGCGTGTCTTTGGGCATGAGTTAATCTCACTGTTCCTTCAGGTGAAAACAGCTTGTGTTTCGAGGCTAACTACCTCGTGCCGTAAAAAACATCTTCCCGTACAGACGTCAATCTGAGTCAAATACAGGGGAGCATGCATCAGCAATGCCGGCATCATGAAGACGATGGGACAGAGTTGTAAAGAAGCTCACTATCCATTGAGATGCTTAGCAAGCCCTAATCATTGGACATTGGAATCGAGTACTCTGCGGAAAGTATGAACCACAGTTCAAATCACGGAGAGAGGAGAGAGATGGAGTTACCAACTGGACATCCATGTCCTTAAGGAGTGCAGATGGACACGAGCAGACAGGATAAAGATGACTTATAGACAGACGCTAATATAGAGTAGAGGTGCGGAACTGCATGAGTATCGTGTTGCCATTATCATAAGCTAGGAAGTAGTGAAGTCACTCGTGGAATGGGACCCCATTAGCTAGAGAATCATAACAGCCAGATTCAATTCGAGTTACAGGGAAGCGATAGTTATGCAAGCGTTCACCCCACATAATGAAAGACGAGATGAGAAAAAGGAGCAGTTCTACCAGAAACTACAAGACGTAGTTGATGACAGCAAAAAGAGTGATATTATCATTGCTATGGAAGACCTCAGTGCAAAAGGTTGGAAGTGATAACACCAGGTATGAAAGCAAAATTCGTGCACATGGACTTGGAACACAACATGAAAGTAGAGAGAGGCTGCTTGTACTTTGTCGGAAGAATGGTGTTGCCAGAAAATTTACTAGAAAATTCACAATGCGCCAAAATGTATAAGGACGAAAATTCTCGGGTAATTCTCACAGATAGATCCTCCTATCATCTAAGTGTATTGGAATCTGTCTACATTAAAACAAGAAAACCAGTACTCTGTAGGCAGAAAGAGGTCGTTTTTTTCACTTGGACTCTTCCAACAATGTTTTGTTTCTTCATTTTCTCTTTCTTTGTTCCCTTTCTTGTCTAGGATTGGCTAGTTTTGCTACATGTTTCGTATAAATAGGTTGCCATATACATATACTTTCCTTTCTGACGTTTCATTCTCTGAGGAGTGTCAGACGAAAAAAGCTTTTATGTATGATTTTAGCGCAATGTCGCAAAATTTCAAGGCGATTTTCAAGTTTTGTACCACAAAAAGATTGTTCAAATTTAATTTTGTCAATGTCTCAATCTGTCCATTTGCAGATAAAGTTGTGTAAGTTTGCGTAGCTTTTAGTTAAGCTACAAGCATCTGTTATCTCTGGTATTTCCATCAATTTGATGAGAACTCAAAGGGAGATAATTGTGATGACTACTTCATTTAAGTGTATGCATTTTTATTAAAAATGGCAGGCTTCAATTGAATATTTACATTTTACCAACTGTATGTTAATGGTATAAGCAAAGTACTGATAATTGTTTCAATGTTTTACATATTTAATCATGTGGCATAAGTAAAAGAAAATTTTTATTTGTACTTGACATATTATCCGGCTGCCACGCCGCGTTAGAGTGACCCAGTTGGAAATGCTAAATAAGGTTCCGTTTTAAATCATGCGGAGGATACTAATAATTATTGGACTCTTTCATAGTATGGGCGTATGAGTTTATCACGTCTCGAGTCCCAAGTCTATCGAAAAGAGAACGTTTATGGGGTATGGCTTGGAGAAATTTACGATTCAAGATAAAAGGAGACATCTTAGAACTATTTTAAAGGTTAGTCTGGAATGTCACAAGTAAGTGATAATACAATGTAACAAAAAGTAAGTAGGGATCAGGATGATTGATTTTCAAGCAAAACAAATTTGTCAAGTTCACAACTCACTTCGTTCTTTACATATAAATGAAACTACGCCGATGCGACAATTTATTGTTCAGGAAAATGATCTTTACAATTAATGGACTATACCGGAATCAATCAATTCCATATGCCACAGAATTACTCCCTAGGCTGTCAGCATCTACGCCACTAAATTTGAAGCTCCTCCCATGCATGCACCGAGCAATGAGAGAAATTTAAAAATTTACGCCAACTAACTAGAAAATTCCACGTTTTATGCTAGCGTAAAAACGACAGGCACTCATTACGTCACATATCTTACGTCACAGCCTACATTCCAGTACAGCAAATGCAAGGAAATAATGTAACACCAAGTCAAACGCACTTTGATAGGTTTAGTTCTCTGCAATTAAAATACATAAGGCATAAATTTTCAGCTTTATTGAGAGAAATAGGTTCCAGCCACAAACTTTCGATCATCAAAGTATTAGTCATACAAACGAACCTACTCTGAGCCAAATGTTCAACGCGAGTGATGTTGTCTAATACTGGTTTGAGGATTAACCTACACTAATTAGTTAGCAGGTATTAAAATACTGTGATGGTTTCCAAGGATTCGTGTATGAGTAAAGCTTTATCCACTGTTGCCTTTCAACATGAAATTACACAAGTTAACGTGACAAAAATCCAATAGCAGAGAGTGGCGACCAGAGAAACGTGTAGCTGCAACAATAATTTTCTATTTTGGACTTAAATTTAAATATACCAATACACGAAAGAACTAGTTGCAAAAAAGGTGACAAAGAAATTAAAGAAAAGTGTTGATTTAACAACAACTGTAATTTCTACATATTTACCTCAAGACTGTACTGTGTTTTTACTCCGAAAGGTTTCAAAATCTCATTACACAACAGGCACGTATCGTTAAAACTATTGGTCCCAGCGTACATGAAGAAGTGATTAAGAACCTTTGGCCACAATTTAGTTGCTAATATTTAAAACGATGGTATCGTTAGCAAATCTTTCAGTTGAATGTTCAGAAGTAAACTATGTCAAACTTCGTAGAGAATTATCTCGTGGGGAGTTTCTCTGAAGCTTAATGAAACGTCCTTAGAAACTAATGAATTGCTCGTAGTTAGGACTTCTGGTTTCCAATAATACTAAGCATTACGTAGAATGAATAAGTCAATACTTAGTTTGTAAACGGCTTTGTGAGGTTTACTCATTAACACTTGTGCTAAGGTTCAAAGTGTCAAACAGTAACCCGCAATGTGAGAGTAATATAGACAACCAGTCGTTTTGTTTCTGAGTATAGTCGAGTGCTTATTATGCGTCGAGGTCGTCAAGTTTCGTGTTTTATTGCTATGTTTTTCTCGTCCGTGTGGTAATTTTAAGTGCCAATAGTCTACATTGCTTTTTAAGAAAAGGAAACAACTTAACAGTGAGTTTTTTAAGTAGATTAGTCATAAGATTATTGGAAAGGAGTAAGCGTAGCCCTTCTTGTTCATTATCGTTTGGTTATTATGTGAATTTAGCAATTAATTCAGCACTGGCGTGTTTTCTCCCTTATTTTATGTTAATCTTAATCAACAATTACTCGTAATCATTGATATGCGCTGTGTTGTTCAGACGATTCTCCAGTAAGAATACGAGAAAAGGACAACACTTTAAATCGTCATTTGCATATTTCCTTTAAAACACTCCCATCAACCTTAATCAAGTCTGTAGTAAACCCAATGGGAATCAAAGAAACCTTAGATGTATGTCACGGAGAATATACGTCCGGGGTTCATATAATACTAAGTTGATAGCAAGAAATTTTTCAAGAAATATTATAAATTTCGTGTGTTTGATGTTATTGTGCGCACGCAATATTAGTAGTAAGTAATTTATTTTAAGTTGAGATAAAAGACATACATGTGGTCAATTGATTGAAAAGACGCAGTTAATGCCACAAGAAAAACAACTTGTAGGTCGAAAATCAGCAGATTGGTTACTTTCGTCTTCAAAATGGCAGTAAAATTACATATTAAACCTTAAAGCGAATCAACTCTTTTTCTTTCCCAGTTAAGATTGTAAGTATAAGTTAACCATCTGTAACCATCGCCATGTTAATCATTTGTTATCGAATAGTGCTTGAGAATAGTGCTATAACCGAGGGCGCCAAGAGGTTTAAGAGGTCTTGGAGCTAAAATGAAAGCGAGGCCTCCCTGCATGCAAAGCAGGGAAAACAAGAGAGAATTCCGGGGTACTAGCAGAAAAAATTTGCGAACATGCGATTAGCCTTTGCGTAATTACATTTCAAAATGTTTTTTGCATCAACCCTTGTGAGGTTTGATTAATCCTATTTGTAAAAAATTGCTCTTTCATCGATTTAATTGCCTGAATGTCATAGCAGAGAAGTCAATTAAGTCTTTATCGTTCCTTCTATTTCAACTGCAAAAGTGTTGACAAGTTGCCCATAATCCATTTACCTTGATACCTTGTGCTCAGGTGAAAGGATTATAAGACTTGATAGCCTATCTTGTGATTTTGGGGAGTACAAATGATTTTTTATCACAGGAAGCTCGTCGAGTGAACGTTCTCCCAAAGCAACAGATACTAGAATAGCCAAGAATATCTCTTTCTGCAGGTCAACAAAGTACGTTACTTCATCAGCAAGAGAGATATTGGCCTATTGCAACCCGACATTTTTAACCCATTATTATAGCCTTGCCCTCGACATCACTGGGTATCGATTTGTTTCTCTTCAAAGATATCGCAAATGCCTTTTGCAATATCCTCTCTTTTCTTCTGCACAAAATTATGAAGTATAAAAAATAGTTCTATAACCTGAACAATCTTTTTGTGGTACAAAACTCGAAAATCGCCTTGAAAATTTGCGACATTGCGCTAAAATCATACTTGAAATCTTTTTTCGTCTGACACTCCTCAGAGTATGAAACGTCAGAAAGGAAATGCACTTGTGACCTTTCCACTGATGATATACTGCTTTGTTTATGTGTTCCTTTAATGTTGGATTATAGGAACAGAGGAGACGTAATCTCCCAAAACATTGACATTGTTGAGGTCCCTGATACAAAAACGCAAATCCCTTAAAGGCAAATTCTCATCTGAAAATAATACTTTCACTTCCAATTATCATCAAAGTATTTCCCTCCAACAATGTTTGTCTTCATTAACCTTCTTATAATATTAGTAATCAATGCCAGACTATCTTTCAAGTTCCACCAATATCTTTCCACTTCGTATAGTTGGTAATATGCTTGACCTTTATGTTAAGTTTTTTTCCGATTGCCTTTGTAGCCCACTTTTGGGTGGCTGAATAAGGAATGTACCTGAGATGGTGGGCGTTCATTAAACAAACTGAAAAACAAAGGAGTTCTTTACAGCTATTATTTCGAACCAACCAGTCTCTCTGTGTCAAGGTCCACTTGATATTATTCTCGTAAGTATGCTCATTGGAAAGTGTCTGTTCATTTTGCCTCTTAACTGGAGTTGGTGTGGGACCTTTGTCAGCAAATTTCTCTCTGTCTTTGTTGCTAAGTCTTTCCCAGGTGGCACATCATTTTTTGCCAGGAAACCAGTTTGCTGGTATTCAGACATCAAGGTGCATTAAGTGCAAAACGTTTTGGCGCGACAAAATTTCTGACAAAGACTTGTCCGAAAGTGTATTTGTACGAAAGTTGGGGTTGTCCAAACGTTTGTCCCAACGAAAATTTTGGCATTGACTGCGCATGCTCCATAAAAATTTAGTGATCCCAAAAGTTTGCAATGCGATAGACAGGAGCCTAATATCTCCAAAATTTTCAAAAAAAATAATTGTTTCTAAGCTAATATCAGTCCAAACAAAAGACATCATCGTTCTCATCGTCTATCAAAAAGCCACCCTCACTTTCTTATTCATCTCTTTCTGCTTAATCTAACTCAAAACTGGTACCAATGCCTTCGAGAAATGGCTCATCATAATTTTATCTTATCATAAAGTCTAATTTTTGCAGAATTGCTTGTTTTGTTGCTGATGTCTTGCAAGTAACGGTCAAAGCTATTTCCAGACCACCTTTTGGAATAGGAGAGGGTCGATTTTTCATCCGTCGCTTTTCCACCAACTTCACCTCCGTACTTCAAAAAACAGTAAATAGGCCTTGATATCTCAGGAGGGGCATGACCAACTATTTGCAGCACAACTTTGTCATGAAACATTATTTTCCACCCAACATCATAAGGGTCTGATTGCAAAGCTTCTTTATTCTCCTTCTTCATTGCAAACACTGGCCTTTAAAAGTTTCTTCCAAGTTGTCTTGCCATATATATGCCACCGTCTACTTCCACGTTTTTCACCATGATACTCTCCATGATGAGTATGGTTAAAACAAAATACATCGAATCTGCAAAGGAGAAATATATGTTTTCATGCCAGTATTGTCATTCCGAGAGTTGGTACTTCAACATTTGTAATCCTCATTTCGAAAGAGTTGCTGTAGCCTAGAACACACTGGTGAAACTGATTTTGACTGAGCTGCCAGAAGCTGGATGACAAAATAATGCTATGATTTCTTAAAGGAAAACAATTGAAAATCCATCATCATGAATGCAAAAAACGGGAAAGAAAGTGAATCCCCCTTGATACTAGTTTCCTTTTAGCATGCGAAGTCAGGTGATTTTTGTGGACGCTCCATTTCCTTCAGGAAGCATGAGGAGTTTAACTTCTTTCCTAACGTTCTTTGTTGTTACACGCAACTGTTGTGCTGAAAGTTTTGTTATGGTGTCCTTCTTCAACTATTTTCAAAGAAAATCCAACGCTATTGAAGACTCGTTATCGATAAGCAACTTATGATGCACGTGAGCCTGGTTTAACAGCGCAAGCCCAACACTGAACAAAGTGGTCGGGAGCGTAAAACGTACTGCACATGGTCACCTCAGCAACGAGCAGAAATAGGCCTATACGCCGCAGTAAATCGCAACAAGGCAGCAATTGTAAAGTTTTTGCCACAGTTTCCTAACATTAAAAGGCAAACTGTAAGTGATTTCAAAAAAAACATATTAAGAATGCAAGTGAAAGAATAATGGTAGTGAAGTTATAGCAACTGAAAAAAAAAGCTGGCTTAACTGGCTTATGCAATTACATGCTCAATGCCTATGATATCATACGAAAGAGATTCAAAATGGCCGGAATTGATGACGCTCTTGACCGTAAACTTGATCCAGAAGACCCTTTGAAGATTTAAATGTGTAGAAATTTATTCATATATACACAAGAAACAAGTGACAAGAATTTTGTTTGAGCGTAGACAAGAAAATTAGTGATTTTTCTTTCCTCTTCTATCTTGGAAATTTGATCTCAACAGGGGATTTTCAGTAAATCAATAACCTGCCGTGGTTTCTCTTTCCAGATTCAAAAGACAATAAACATTTTGTCTGAAAATTAATTTTTCCGAAATACCAAAACTGCGTCTGGAAATATTTTCGTCGAAGCTTATTGTCCAAAATTTTACCCGCTGAAAATGTTTGTACTTCATGTAGGCTCTTCTTCCTTGTTCTCAAAGCCATGTTTATCCGTTTGGTTGGCCGTTATTGATGGAAAGTTTTCATCCATTGTTTTGAATTTCTGTAGTTCACTTCTATCCTTGACTGTTTTCAACTCTCTTTCACTTGAGTGGACCTCTTGCTCTTTTACATCAGCAAAGTCAGTAAGTTTCCTCTTGCTCTTCTACATCTGCAAAGTCAGTAAGTTTCCTCTTGCTCTTCAACATCAGCAAAGTCAGTAAGTTTCCTCTTGCTCTTCTACATCAGCAAAGTCAGTAAGCTTCCTCTTGCTCTTCTACA
>JANTCA010012925.1:0-26550 GCA_024741275.1 Chironex yamaguchii | reverse complement strand
TTATTATTATTATTATTATTATTATTATTATTATTATTATTATTATTATTATTATTATTATTATTATTATTATTATGAGAGCGAAGGTATCTGCTGGTTGCCAACGGCACTTTAAAAGTGAACCTTATAGTAAAAACGATGATAGATACAGTATTTACTTCTTGAGATCCAACTGTCTTAAACCGTAATTACGTTAATTCAAACAGACTTTTGCTTGCTGTTTAATGATCTTCTCTCACCTTTTGGTCCCTTTCTGGAGGTATTGTCATAAAGTAGTTTATGTTTTCACATAAATTTAATTGTGTTAAGGGTAGAAATTTGGGTCTGATATATTTATCGTTGCCAAGGTTCTTCAATATTTTGTAACCAGTAATCAAATTTATGTAGGCTTGGAATGGATTTGCACAACGTCAAATTTAAAGTGAACTATTTCGCGGCAGCACAAAAGTGTTTTACTGGAGACTACTTGAATCGTTCTTAACAAAATTCAAAGGGCTATGAATTCTTATGGCTACAGATTTCTAACAGTAGCTTATGTTTTTCACGTTATACATTGAACTTGGAATCAAAACAAATCTCTTAAAATGCTCGTTATCTTAGCCATTACATTCATCCTTACGCCCAGATAATGGTAATAGCACATAAGCTCTTTTACAAAGGCACAGTTTGGAATTGATTAGGAGGACAGCTTAGATTACATTACTGCAAAGACAAAGTTGAATTTATAAAAGCCAAAATTTTTGGTTAAGGGTAGATTTTTCTTCTAAAAGAAACTTCGCAGGGTAGGGCTATACTTAGTCTGCTTTACTTCAAAGACGCGTCCTGTTCTCGATTTCTGAACGTACAGTATTAAAAGCTTTAAATGCAAGACGAAAGAAAGGTAGCTGTTTTTTATATTACATGGTTTTTTCGGGATTATCTTGAATAGCAACATCCAGGGATGACTTGATTTCTAATATTGTATATCACCAACATCCTGGGAGTGACCTCCATGCAACAACAGATATTCAACAGCATCATTTGTAAAGGAATAGTGTCACTGAAAAGATTATCATGTAATACAACTTTCCTGTCATCCGGACAGAATTAGTCAGTCCCATGCGATCCAAAGTATGCAACTTTGACTGTAGTTGATATCTTTGCATTCCTGTTTTGGTCAGAGAACTCGACGTTTGGGGAGCAAACACTAAATAAAGACAATGTAAATAAAGGAATCTTGTGCATACCAACTCTGGTAACAATTAGCACAAACCTTACCCAATGTGAACGTCTGTTACATCAGTATTACTCCTAGTCGACAAAAATCATGTTTCAAACAGCTGGGTAAGCATGGACAAAGAAATGGCTTTTGTAGGGCTCCTGTTATTAAATACGAATAACTTCTAATTCAAAATGTTCATAGTTTTAATGAGCATCCGGAGTTATTTAGAGATCAACTCAGTAAAAGGTTATGCTTTCTTAATATAGTTTAATATTATGCAAAGGAATTACGACAATCCGATAAATATTATAACTCCGCGTTTTTAATCTTCTTCATAATCTAATTCGTATTGCATAACGTCATTAGTTGACGGAAAGCGATTTCATTGTTTTTGAACACTTAAGAAACTTTTCATTTACAGGTAAGTATCCGTAGAATCGTAATTGTACATGATCAGTCTAAACAAAACCTTTACACTATTTATGCAGATGAATACATTAAATTTAAATATTCGGCATCCAGTAGGTTTCAGATACAAGCCCATTGCATTGTCATCTACTTATATTCGATCCGTCAATAATCCCGAAAGAAGGACCTCGGATCAACCTGCAGTGCTAGCTTGCCTTCAGCTTCCAATTCCGTTTCTTGCAACTTGCACCCCTTTCCGGGTCCCCCATACAATGTGTTGGTTTTGGATTCAATAAGCCTTCAGAGAATCCTGTTTATACAAGATGTTGCTGTATTGATTCTACTGTTGCTTCAACGAGCTCCCTTTTTGTTTCGTTTTGCTGCAGATAAAAGGCCAAGACCCAATGAGGATACCAAGGGAAATATGCTTAGTAGCCTGGCTGCTGGCATTGCTGCTGGTATCATGAAAGGGAGTCAGGCGCTTATCAACGGACTAGGTGAAAATGTGGCGGCCAAAATAGCAACAGCAGCTATCCAAAATAAAGGCAAGGGAGTAGAGACCACAGTTCCAGATGCGAGTCCACCTGTGAGACCACCAGAAGCAACCCAGGCATTTGCAAGCCCTCACATTGATCACTACGACGTTTTAGAGGGTCCTCATGGATTACCTTTCCAGCACCCACCGCATCACTTCCTAAATCTCCCTGGTAGCGGACCCCACTCAAGAGGCCCATCCAACAAAGGCTCTGGTAAGCAGCCAAGTCTAAGCGCTGCCGCTTTACAAGCAAGTGAAGCAACAGAACATACTGCAAAGATGATCAAGGACAATACATGGGGACGAGATCAGCAACATTATCCCCACGGTGAGAAATTTCACTCTAAACCTCAATTCCATAATACATTCTTTGAGACAGCATTCAATCATGTTGTTGATGGAAACCGACATCACCACAAACCTAAGCATTTTAACGGGGACATTGACTGGGACTACCGGCTTTATCACGGGGACAATCACAAAGAGAACGCAGACGAAGGGTTTGAGAAGGGGAAACACAAACATGCAGAAGATATGCATCGGAACGTATACGGACATCACGAGGAATTTGGGCATCGGGAAGTATGGGGTTTCGGAGACACGGGATCGTATGGCCGTGCCCATGACTGGGAGCACGGGCCGTATTCGCATTGGGAAAACACTAATGGTTGGGGAGGAGGGGACGAGGCAGAGGTGCGAGGTCATCATAATCGATATCATAAGAATCATCACAATCATCCGACTGAATATTACCAAGGTGATGACGATCATCATGAGCAACGGCATATGGATGAAGAGAAAAATCCAGAGTACACTGCGCAATATTTTCATGGTCCAAATGAATGGGGACATAAGATTACTTGGGATGATCCTGGTCATTATGGAAAAAATTACGATGTTATTCAACGGTATCATTACGATGATCACCCACAAAACAGATCAATGGATGAAGATGATGAGATCGACGAGGATAAGGGAGAGAATCGCGTGAAATCGAAACGAAGAAATCGTGTAAGGGCATTAGTAAGAAAGTTATTGCGTGGTACGTGGAAAAGGCATGGAAAAAAGGAACATATTGACTACAAACGCAATGATAACGTACTTGCAAAAGAAACTGCACCATTTGAACCAAAGGACTATGCAGGGGAAGCCAGACAATTAAAAGACACGGAAAAGGATGATGATGATGATGATGAAGAAGGGAGCCTCCCACAGGACTTAACTCACAGCCGGGGAATCGACGATGATTATAGAGGTGAAAAGGTTGTGAAGATGTTTAAAGGCGGTTCAGACGAGCATGAAACCAGAAAAATTGTTGACGACGACAACCAGAGAAAAGACTCTTCAAGGGAATCATTCAGGGCGAACGAAGATCCAGAAGAAATCAATCTGAAAGAGCATAAAGCAGTTCAGAGTTTTACAGAGATGAATGTTGGAAAACCATACATTGAGGCAGAAGAAACACCGGCCTCTGCTATCGATGAAGTGGATCCATACGAACACGCAATGGAAGAATTGCCAAAACGAAGCGGAGAAGCATGGTGGGATCAGACAGTTAACACTGAATATGAACCAGGAAGTAATTATTATGGTCAGGAGAACCGACAAGGGCACGGTCTTTATGATGAAGACTTGGACCAACTAGGCCACTTATTGCACAATCGGCTGTCTAATAGGCAAAACAAATACCACAGCGATAGGTCCATGCAAGATCGAGTAGGGTTCGCACCTCATCACGTCGACGAGGAAAGTAATTCACAACATGAACATACACGACATCATCCCATTGGCCATTATGAAAACCAATACGGTCATTCTGCTCTTCAAGGATATGCGCACGATGAAGAAGGTCGTCACTATGGAAACCATGACACAGGGCATGCTGACCATGCTGACCATGCTGATTACGCTAGTGATGAGCATGATGAGCATGATGGGCGTGGTAGATTGGGAAACAATTATTATCATGGTCATCGTCGACTAGCCGAGCATCATAGACCGGGAGAAGGCCGGGACCTAGATGAGAACGTGGATGATGAAGCACAGGAATATGAGATGCATCATGGAAGGGGCCACGGAGGACATATGCATTCTCAATACAATGATGAGGGGCACATGTACAATGCAGACGAATATCAGCAAGAAGGTGACAGAGAGGGGCATGCTGCTCTGATGGGAAACCAACACCATCCACCTAGTGATCACATGAATGAAGGTGAACATGCACCACACCATTATGGCCATTTACCACATCAAGAGGAAGAAAATGGCGAAGGAGGGTACCATCACCATGACATCAGAGATGAGAGGGAGAGGCATCATTATAATGGGGATGCTCACATACATGGGCATGACGGTGAGTACGATGAAGGCCAGCAATCCCATGGCAATTACTATGACTCCGAAAACTCCGAGGGGGCGAGGCATCAACGATACAGTGATAACGAATCTTTTGAGCACCATCGACCACATGATTATTCGCATGACGAATACGACAGTCACCATGGCGACTATGAACACCAGGAGGGTGGCGAGGAACGTCACCATGACTATGTCCATGACAACCAAGACGAGGATAGCCACCGAGATGGATATGGCTATCACGACAATCATGAAGACCATCAGGATCGTTACATCGACGGGCATGATGGGGTTCATTATCGTCACACAAGCCCCGACACCTATCATCGTAGTGATGCTGACATTGCACACGACCATAGACATTTTGAAAATAAACAATACTTTGAAAAACATCATGACAGACGCGAGGAACCGGAGGAACACACAACACACGATGATCATTGGCATCATCCGGAAGATAATCAATTGTTTCCGGACAAAATGTTTCTTTTTCATGATCATGTTGGAGATGGGAAACACGAAGGTAATAGCTATAGTCTAGATCACCTTGGTGAAGTTGATCGTTACGCTGGTTACGCAAACCGGGGAAAACACATGAATAACTACGGAGGGATCGACGATAGTTACATAGATGAAGGAGACGATGACTATTTTTCCAAGGGGCTTTATCACAAAAGCCACGGAGACCATCGACGAAGACACCGAACCAAATTTCATCGTGTAGTTGTTATTTTGCACGGTCCTGGGCGTATTTATGATTATGGTGATAAACGTAATATTAAGTCGAAAAATCGGACAAAGAACTTACTGCCCGCCACAATTCAAAACACAACAATAACTATAAAAACAAATCAAAATGCCTCCAATAAATCAAATGCAACCATTGCAAGAAGATCAGGTATTGCCTTACAAGATAACCAACAAAACTTGCTAAAATCGTTGCTTCAAGAATCATCAAGTGTACTAAAATACTTGAATAAAACTTCTCCAGTTGCGAACCTGTTTGCAAAACCAGCCAGTACTGCCATAGGACCGAAAAATTCAACTGTTGGTTCTCGAAAACAAGTAATCTTCTTAGGCCCAAAGTGTGGCCCAGGAAAGGCAGACCAGTTGCTTACAAAACGGCAATGTCCCCAGCATATTGGAGATAATGTAAACAAAATTCAAGAAGTTAGCAGCAATTTCATTAAAATGCAAGGAATACGGAATAATCTTAACGGACTAGTCTCTGATGTCATGCCCATAAATAAGATTGGTAGCGCAAATTCTCTCCCAGCTCCCATGGGATCCGAAAACCAAATCATAAACAAATTTCAAAACAATGATCCAAGCAAATTGGGGATTGGAAGCCCCTTGTTTGAGAAAAAGCTACAAGAGGGAGCCTCGTTCATCAAAAGTCAAGGTGAGTCCCATTCATCGAATTCTCAATCTAATAAAAATTTCAAAATTTTCGCTTGCTCTCAGCAATACACAAACAATATGTAAAACAGTTTAGGTTTTCGGGGCAGACAAGACTTGTCGAGTAATTCTAAAGTGATTACAAAACGACTATACGACTCTACTTTGACAAATGCAAACCCCAAAACATACACCAATTATAATTTCAATGTCAATTCATGCATTGAAATTGTTTGCATAATAAAACGTCCGTGAAATTAATAAAAACAGCTTGATTTTACCATCCTGAAACTTGTAGTTTCTGTTTTTGAAAACGTCTTTACCATATCCTAACAATAACGACTGCATGGACTTTGCCAAAGTATATCCTCACCAATTCAAAGTGAGGAAGCCTTGATCTCGAATCTGCAAATTCATTTACAACTGTGCCATAAAACACATCGAGTTGAATGACAACCAGTTTCTCGTACAGTTATACCGACTCTGGCCATTTAAACTTCAGTTCAGTTCCATAACCTTTCTGTTACCATGTGTGTGAAAACAATACGTTATCAATCCAGTACCATAACAGGAACCCTGGTGTATTAACTTGACACTTCCCTATTGGGTTGTACGTTGTAGTTACTCCAGCAAACAGGATTTCATGCCTTCATATGTTCATGCAAATGACTGAGATTAGAAAGGAATGAGTTAAGTCACTTGTTCTGGAAATACCTATTGCTTCCGCTTCTTCGAAGTGACATAGCTTATTATGATGTATAAACGATTACTTCTAACGGACGGTAACATGCATTACCACTGCAGGTGAACTATTTCTCTATAATTAACGTATTATGTGAGGCATGGTATGATAAAGTCGGCAGAATAATGCAGTAGTTTCCGAATTTTCTTCTTTTACGATGATTACACGAATTGATAATTAAAACGATTATAAGAAGGATACTGTTTTTATCATTTAGGCATATATCAATTTTTTGTAAGTTATATAGCAGTAATTATCATTTAATGATAAAAGTACTTGTATCAGGTAGGATTCCCAGTTTCTCAAAATTCAAATGACTGGAGTAATAGGTGTCGTGGTAACAGATGCTTCCCCAATGATGATTTCCTTGCTAGTTCTAGTTTCATCAAGATATCGTTGCCAAATATGGGCTATTCTAATAGGTGCCATGGTAACAGAGTTATCTCCACCAAGCCTTCCTAAATACCTGCGGTTTTACGAGGATGTCATTACCAAATTGATCCAGAATCCAGGATTTGAGGATGTTATTACCAAATTGATCCAGAATCCAGGATTTTATCCCCTAAAAAATCAGCCGGGGGCAGCCAAGCTCGGTAAAAATTATAAACGACACGTTTCCAATGTTTTGAGATATTTTGAAAACAAACCAACCAAACTACCAACAAACAAACCGCAATGAAAACATAGCCTCCTGGACAAAGTTAATTACAATGTGGGCGATAATGCTTAGCAACAAATGCTCAACACAAAAATTACCACATGAAAGCTCAAGATCAGAAAAGAAGTAGACCATATTACACAGCCAGGCATTTTACGTGATAGAAATTAATGAATATCTATCTTTAGTCGTTTTAACATATTAATGAAACAAACACTGTCCTTTGCTATCGCTCCAATTGCACTCACGCTCAGTTTAATAAAGTTAACATTATTAGTTCCTGCAAGATCTCTGCAAAGAGCTTTACATTTGTAGCTGGATTTTCTCTAATAATTTGAATTAAGATTAGTTTCAAATCCAACAGTTAATTCCAGTACATCCAGTGAATTGCTACATTGAATCAACATGTCAGGGTGTAGGCTATCTCCAGATATCAAACTTGGTGATAAGAAAGCATCAATGTCACAGTAGATTTTTAGATCTTTGGTTGAAGATAGAAAAAATTGAGCAATGGTTTTTAGAACTGAATCATGTGGCCAGTTGTAAAATCTTTGATTCAAGTGTACATAACAGCCAGAAACCACGTGTTGCAAATTTTGGGAGTTAAGACATGAGAGGCATAAAAGTAATGATAGTGACAATGCGGCATGATTAGCAATTCTGCAGCAAAGGAGACTTTGAAAGGAAAGGTAAATGGTATTTACAGCAATCTGAAGCAGTTATTGAACACGAAAATTTCAATAATTTTATCCTTTAGCGTTATATGATTAACGAGGTAAGGCGACCAGATATTGTGTTGATGGGTATGAAGAACAAAAAAGTGTATGTAGTCAAAGCCAGGAGATTTGAGAGTGACAGAAAAGGACATTGAACAGATAGATAAAATTGTTTAATTCCACATACCCAGTCGCATTATGCGACATTAATGCGACTTCAAATCAAACGTCGCTTTTTACATGTGTCGAAAAAATGCATAATTACAAGTCAACCCGAGGCTAAGCGTGCGTACCTTACGCGCGTTTTCCCTGACCACTCATGTTTTCTATGCTTACTCGCAGGTTTCGACTAAGCCTCCACTCTGTGCATCCTATAAAAAGATTCTATTTTATTTTATACATGGTAAACGCAATGTTTGATTTGAAGTCCCATTTAAAGTCGCATAGTAGTCAAATATAATGTAAAATGCGACGTTTTATCCAGGCCTACGACGCTAACAGCGGATAATGTAAGTCTTCAGTACTTTTCATGTATTGACATTTGTTCGATGCTGAACGTGTCAAATCACTATAAAATATCATTATCTTTCTCTATTTTTCTAAGGTTTTAGCCAACCAGTTGGGCATGACATGTCACCTTGGGAATATATACAATCGACGGATCATCACGACTATGATCCACACGGAACATTCGGAGGTCCATCAGACATCCCACATGGCATTTGCGATGGTCCAGCATGCAGAAGCAATGTTGGGGAAGCACCCATACATGACGACAATTCACCAATGACTTATCAAGCACCTCATCACGAGTCTTGTTTAGGTCCAAGCTGTCGATCAGGCATCGGAAGTCCAGAAATGCAAGATGATAATTTGGACCCCGCCGACGAATTGCACCAAAGGCATCACTTTCAGCATTTTCAACATCATCCCCACCATTTTGATTGCCATGGTGAGGATTGCGAATCGGAAGTCGAGCCTAGTGACATACAAGAGGAATCCATGAGGGAATTTCCAGCATTAAATCAGGACAGACACTTTCGAACCGAAAATGAAAAGTTGCAGGGCTTAATTGAAGATGCAAGCCATGAGAAGGAGCCGCTCAAAGGCATTGAGCCGGAGATGGTCAAAAAGATAAAAAACATTCAAAATTCTTTCGATCCTGACGATAAATCGATGTATGACGTCGATAAGAGTCGTAAACAGGCTGCAATGGATCAAATGGAAGCTCTACAGAGTGCTGTCGGGGGCACAGTTGGGGGTGACACGGGGACAGATTCCAGCGAGGATGAACAAGAAGAATATCACCATCACGATGGCGGAAGAGAGGAGAGCAGTTATGACCATCCTGAACATGACGAGCGTGAAACTAAGGGCAGCTTTGAGCATGAAAATGAAGCACGGGAAAATGAGGAGGAGAATCTAGATGGTGTTGAAAGAGCCTCTCTGCTAGAAAATGTTCCTGCCGAGAGTAAATTTTTCAAGGGAAAGGTAAGTAACGAAATTGACGATGTCTTGGGTGGACAACACAACAAACTTAAAGAAAGTGACGTCAAATTGTTTAAAAACTTCGACGAAAAGAGACTGGACAGTGGTGTAACCCGTACAGACATGGGAAGTAAATTTGATAGTAGTGATCATGAGGAACACGATCGTGTTCTGGATGACGAGGGACGTGAAAAGGGAAGAGAGTTCCATAGTCATGATGGTGAACATGGGAGGTATAATGACGAGGATAGTGAATATAGTGATCTACACTCCAAGCATAAACCACCCCCAGATAAATTCAGTTTTGAAGAGAGCTTCAGTGAGTTGCCGGAAGACGCTACAGTGAAGGGTCATATGAGTCAACATAATCCGTCATTAAGACACGATGATATGAGCCATTCTAGCCCTGAGGAAATGGCGGAAGGCGCTGAAGATGGTAAGGAAACCTGGAGTGATCACCCTTACATTAACCATGCTAAGTTTAAAGATGATGGGGATGACAGTAAGGAATCTCCTTATGAGAACGACGATGATTCCGATCAAGAGGACGATGATCAGCATGATTCACATCATCATCACGACCATGATCATTACGATCACTTCCATCATGACCACCACATTCACCATCACCACCATCCACACCACATGATGCACCCCATGGAACACCATTATCACGAAGATGACGAGGACCATGACGATGATCACGACCATGAACACGAACATGAACACGAACATGAACACGAACATGATCATTATAATCATAACGACGAATTCATGGAAGATGACGCGCAAAAATCTCAAGAGCCAATTCACCGTGAAGAAGGTTTTGAAAACGACCCTCACGGAAGTGAGCAATATCAACATACTCGAAGTCATGGTGATGGGGAATATGAGGATGGAAGAGACTCTGATGACGACGTGGATCATTTTGAGCATAAATATCGAACATCCCCTCCTCACGAAACATCAACGGATGCTGCATTTTACCAGCACAATGGTTTCCGAACGCACATTCATCATCAAAGTGATTTTGGAAAAGGCACGCAGGACAGCCATTATTTCCGTAAACCGGACATTACTGAGGAAGGAGGCTACGGTAACTTGGCTACGAGTAAGGACAGCCTAAATAATGACTACCCTCAGCGTCGTCATGGAGGCTTCCCTTCACACTACGATACTGGTCTTCATCGTTTACACAGGGAATATCTGCGAGATGACGACGGTTCTGTGCGTGCGCCACACGTACTCCAGGCACCCTCGAGCAACAGGGCGCAGAAGATTCACTTTATTGAAGACGCCAATGGACATTACCATTTCGCTGATATTGACAGCAAGGATGCATCTTCAACTTCCCCATCCACAGTGGAAACCACACAGTATGATTCAGCTTCATACCATTCAGATGAACCAGAAGTCCATCGCATCATTAACCACATTCAACATATGCCCACAGAGTCCTTAAATACAGAACTCGCCAACGCAAATATTATATCAGCCAAGACATTTAATCCTGCAAATATAAAAAATGGCAAAAGTAAAATTGACACTGTCTCACCAGTGGCTGCCTTCGACCCTAAGAACCCAAATTTAAATATCGAGTCATCATATACAGAACCCCACAAACCACAAACCATTATTGTACAATTAACAGCAAAGCGACCGGCAGTTAATCTCTATTCACAGAATCCAGCAGCAAGAAAAATAAATGCAGCTTTCCCATTTATAAATATGCCAAAAATACAGGATAAGTTACCAATTTTAAATCAATTTATTAAGCCCTTGCCACAAGCTCAAAGTTCAAAGCCCTTTGAAAAACTAACTAACGATTTACGTAACACGAAAAACGACATGAAACGCAATATGTCAAGTCTTTTCCTGCCTGCAGGTCCGAAGTCGCATATCCGAGGTGTTCCACTTGACGTAGCCAATCGAAAGCTTGCAGTTCCTACGAGATCAGATGCGACCACGCGATCAAATGATGCAAAAATGAGTAATGATCTCATCTTCAGGCTTATCAAGGCCACAGATTATTTGTTGAAAAAGTCATTCAATGTGCCTTCGTCAAGAGCGAGAAATACTACCTCAATTCCGACTTTAAGCCACCGCATATTTCGAATGAGAGACGTGAAACCAAGCAGAAGAGTTACAATACCAAGGGTGACAAGAACGAGGAAAGTCAAGTTTCAGCTATTTGGCAGCCACAAGAAAGGCGGAAAGACAGTCAACAGCAAAGCATAAAAAAGTCCATTGCTTGGATTTTAAAGCGAAGATACCTACGTCATATGCTGAGCAATACGGAATCCATAATGTAAAAGTACAATGAATTGTATTTTAGCATCTAGTAACTGATTTTCCAATTAAGTCCAATTAACCCTCGGGTTTTTTTATCGGAGCTTTCCATGATGACTGAAATCAATCAGATAAGCACTGAATCACTATTTTATATGGACTAGGAAGAAAAAATAGGTCAGGTGTTTAGTTTTTACTACCATTCGTAGTACTCCAGGAAAGATCTTTTAGAAAGACATTTAGTGAATCTTTGAGATTGTATTTATAATAAAGTGCAAGAACTTGTTTTCCTAGATTAAGGAAGGCACGGTTGTGATGTAAATGTAATAAACAAGAGTAGCAAATGGCTGTTCTGACAGTTACCGTTGGGAAATGGGGTAAATTGATAACGACTGACAAAAGGTGCTGTTGTTGTGTCCTATGGCTTTATCGCCTTATATCCTTATTAAACACATATACAACTCTTGCTTGTCTTCACAGCTTATCGTGGTTACTACCATCTGGCACGCGTTTTATTCGGTAATAATCATGACCTCTAAGTACGACATCAGCATATAATAGGGCCCCATAGAATAAATTATTTCTATTTCTCAAAAACAACGAAATTGACAAATAGTAAGGATAACGATGAAACGATCGGCAATTTCCCCAAATGTCTCGACTAATACGAACCGTAATAAAATACTTGGTCAGAGCAACTGTGCTGTTGACTACAACCTGCAAAGGTAAATGACACCTATTGTTAGTCTATAGGAGAAATGGATCAGAATTGATAAAAGTTGGTTTACACACTACAGTCTAGTTAAAAGTTGAAGTAGGTATAGTGCAAGGGAATAAAGGAATGTATATAGTTCAACATGGTTTCCCCAATTCTCAAGAAATTATAAGAAGGAAATCAATTTTCCTGTAAGGTCTCTTATTCCTCTTCGCTGTGTTTCTAATAACTTTCTGACTTGTCTTAAATCAGAAAACTATATCAACTACTTTACTTGTTCCGTGAGTTAATCCTGGTAACAATGATTTCTATCGTTATTCTTTGTAAGAAATTCCTATTTGACGCACTGAGTTAAAAAGCAACCTTGATACTTATATAAATACACAATTAATAGCCATTTTAATCTGGTTTTACTCCCGTGGGACATACTTATACTCTCATGGGGCATATATACACATGTAAAATGATTTAATATCAATTCAAAGCCGGTTGTAAAGGCAGGTGTACTACTATACATCAATTATTCTGTATGTTAACAAAAATTGTATGTTTTAATCTCCTATGAGAAATTAAGTAATGACATGATTTCAGATCCTACATCTTATATTCGATATTCTCTATGTATGCACTGGGGGTGGGACAAAGCTTGATCGACAATACAGCTTAATAGACACCAAGGGAGGAAAAATGAACCATGGGGGTTCACGTATCCCTTGCATTTGGATTTGCACGTCGTTCTCAATGACGAACATACGTCACATAAATTAACGGTGACTCTTAACTGAACAATAGTAAGGAACGACTCTGCATTCTCATTCTCCACTGGTGGACGCTATTGTACAAACAATCATCTGACCGTTAATGTTTCAGTTAGAATCACTGAATTTACTCATTACAGGAAAGTAAGAAGTACGCCCTTGTATACCATAGTTTTCCAGATGGTTTTACTACTCTGTCTCTTCCTAAGCTGAGTATCACGCGAACAAATGTTTACAAGGACTCATATACTGCGCTGGCATAAGTAGCTGACAGAGCTTGCACCATTTCAAGTCTCCTTACCCACGACGACCCTTTACGCATTTCGTTCTAAGGCTGTATACTTCTAATCGTGGAATGCACACTTTAATAAATAATAACTTCCTATCAAGTCGCATTGAGAGCCTAGGATAGACGGTATGGCACAGGCAGTAAAACTATATAATTATTTATTATTCACCGAGATACTTAGCTATGTCTAAACAAAGCTAAGAGAGCACACTCAGGAGCTGAACTTGAAGGTAGCATATTGTGTAAAAAATTATTGTAAAATAGTGATATATGTCTGTAACAAGGTATTCTTGATGATTGAAAAGAATTCAGAGAATTAGGAGAATTCAAAGAATTATTTGAAGTTTTTTCTTTTCATGTATATCCGTGTCTTTTGCCGAACTGAGAAATACTTAAAAATCGCAAAGATTAAGTGACAACATTCTTTGTTTGGCGGATAATAGTCACCACCTCGCACTTCCAATATCAGAAGTGTAGCATAGTTTGCAACTCTGCCATAGACGAACATCGGTAGCAAGTGTGAGTATAGGATAAACTGTATCGGGGAGATGACTAAAAGAGCAGGGTCTTGCTTCTAAGATCTTTTAAATCTGTCTACTTTTAAGCACAAAAATACTCCTTTTAGGCAGAAAGAGCTCGACGTTTCACTCGGACCTTTTACAAAACAGTCCTTATTTTGCCCTGAATCTAACGGCTGTTTCTTATTGGTTGGGTTTCATGCTAGTTTTATTAACTCTGAACGTTGCATATTTTAAAAAGTATCAATACAGCTTAATATTTCATCGCGCATCTTTGTACGCTTCACCGCAATTGACAATTTCTCAATATGTAAGTGAAGTGAGATGACAAAGTGTACATTGTGAGGCTGGTAGGTAACTGGCCGATGTTTGGGGAACGGGATTGTTTCTGCTTTGCCATCTATTCTCACATAGCCTAACCTTCTCACAGAGGAAATGCATACTTTGAAGAAAGATAAAGACATAGCTGTGAGTAAAGAAATGAAGCTTACCGCAGGACCTTTGCTATTAAATACTACAAACGCATAGGATCCAGTTCCATTTGTTCATGATTTATCATGTACAAAAGGAATTTGTTTGACTCGGATTATTCAACTAGTACTTGTATGTTCTAATATTCGTTCACTCTTTTCACAGTGCCTTTTCATACCTTAGTACATTTACATCAGCTAGCATGTCATGTTTTTGTCGGCGTCTGTTTGTATGTTTGTAGATTAATTTTTGGGGATGACCCGAATGAAATCCTTGATCTCGGATCACTTTTTCGGTAATGTAACCTTCGTAGTGCTAGTGCTGGATAATCCAGTTACTATATTTGATAACGATATCTTGGTGAATGTAACTAGCAGGGTAATCATCGTGGGGAAAACCCCTGTTCTTTGAATAATGACCCTGGTGGTTTGTGCCCTAGGAGTGCTTCTATTGTTCTTTGTTTTCCCTTGCCCAATCTTGGTTCGATTCTTTCCTATTGGTCAATTTCATTATTTAAACTACAAATCCAGTACTGTCGTGCATTACCGTGTTATGACGAATCCATCTGACTAGTCTCGACGAAGGTCTTTCAAAAGTGTTTAGTATTTACAACAATTTATAAGTTATGTACCATTACGAAAACTTATAGTTGCTACGAGAAACACGTGAAGATGTGGACAAGACAAAACTACATCACATTCATCGGCCAGTTCAGACAGTAACAACGGTTGCTGCGCAGATTTGGGGCTGTCTTTGGGATCTGTAAACTAAATCTGAGAGAAACGGTAATCTTTGGCTAACATATTGTCAATAATAAGTGTGTCTACAACAACCTCTAATCGCATGATGCGTTCGCCCTACAAATTAGTCGTGATCGGTGAGAATATTTTGTCGCTTCTTTTTCTTCTCGTTGTAAGGTATGGCAAAATGCATTCAACGTCACAGTTTTTGCAAAGGGGCTACTGAAAAAGCCACACCTAGTCAATCTCATACTTTGACTTGCTCAACGTCTATTTCTATTTATTGCCAAGCAGTCGGATTAGATCCCTTGTCCACCACTGGCACTGACCCGCCAAAAACTCCAAATGCTGGATTATGGTCGTGGGAACAACAATCAAAGAGAGCCATCATTACAAATGAGTTATGAAGTAAAATGTTTTATAGTGCATGTTCACTCTCTCTGTGTCTGCATGTCCTTCTTTCCAATTGTCTCTATCTATACTTTTATATATATGAATAAATTGTGGCAGTGTCCCACACTTGACAAATAAATAAAAAAGAATTTATGCCTGCCAAAACATAAATACGATAAATGAATTCCACCTTACTACTACCGGGTTTCAAAATATTCTTTATCTAACTTCGTTGTGAGAATGACAAATCTGTTTGAGTGTTGACTTTTCGAGTCTGAGGATTTGAAGGTCAAATCCCCTCGGTTCCTTCTTAGTACAATTACATTAATAATACTCCACTATTGTATTTTTTACTGCATGTGTATGCATGCCATCCCAACAAAAAGACTTGCTGATGGATATTTCAAGACGTTAGTATCAGTCGGTGTCAGATATATGTATTATCCTGGCAGAAACAAGTGCTTTCATGTATATCTGTCAAGAGTAAAGTATTACCACTATACCCATGAATATTGCAGTTAGTGACAGTTTTCTTTCTATTCAACAGGCCATGTTATGAAACGGTGCTGAGTATGCTTGAATTTATTAATGATTTAAATGCTTCAAACGAAAGTAACCAACAAAAAATCAAAATGAAGTTTCTGCAGTCTGAGAGAATCTATCTTCAAGAGCACAGGATGTCTGAACAGGACAGGACCGTAGTCGGTCTTTGAAAATCAGGGGTGGGACGGGGGACGTCCGTCAAAAACTAGATTCGTCGGTGACCTCTTCATTGAGTAACGTTTAAGCCGAAAGCATTCTTGCAAAACAGGACATGAAAAGCAGCTTATCCAACGAAACGTTGGCACTAAGTTGGTAGTTAATTTCATGATACAAATTTCAGTATTTATACAATGCTAACAGAGAAGTTTTAAAAATATTCACTTTGCAAAAAGCGACTACGGCCGTGTATTGTTCAAGATTCTTCTTAACCTTCGGATGGGAAATCATCTGAGGCTACATATTCTCTCAACAGAATATTTGGGATACACAATTCTTGAAAATCCTTGTTCTCTTCTTTTGTTCCATGGTAATAGTTCATGCGTTATGTGACACTCAGTGTAATAATTTTAGCTCTTTAATTCAAGCCATATACCACCACACACAACGTGCAAGAAAGACCAAAGTATCTAGTCTAAACAACCCAGTAGGGCATCAGACCAATCCCCATTCCTTCCCTTGCAATAATTCTACTTCTCCGCTCGAGAGCTTCAACTCAACCAGGGCCATCCCAGCAAACTAGTCTGTGTCTGAAAATTTTGTTGTCTGTGACAAGTGCAAACCTAAAAGACTATTAGGGTATACACTAATTTGATATGCTGTCACATTTAGCCAGAGCGACATTTCATACCTATCAACGCTATTGACAAGCGACAAAAATCGCCTTCCTTTACATTCGTCGAGTCAAGGTGAAAAAGTATCTTCAATCTAATAACACCTTACGGTTGAGTAAGTATGATAATAAACACAGAAAGAGGATCAGTGCGCGCTGATTCAATGTCGATAAATTATTCAAGATGAAATGAAATAAATTCTCGACGCTTTGTATAAAAGAATTTTAAAAGATCTTTTTATAACTTTTACAGTAAAAATCCATTAATCTAGGAGCACCGCAAAATGTTAATATTGTTCTTCTATAAATAAATAATCTTAGCGTCTTTTGCAGACTGAACGAGTGCACCAATTCAAAGGATTTATACACTTGATCAAGCTGGAGGGTATAACTCATTATCCAATCATCCGATCAACGAACTGGCCGACAAAGACACAAAATCAACCATTACTAACATAAACACACCACAAAACGGATCCTTTGGACTGTAATAATGCACATAAGAATGTAGATTATAAAATTTAAAGCTTTTAGGATATAATTATATGGTAACACCGATAGGGCAAAAGATGTCTTATAAGTGTTTCCGCAATGCAATTTTTCTCGTTAGCTTATATGTTCAAATCGTAGTTGGAGCCGAGCAACCAGTTATCAGTAATACGACTGCGAATACAGCCAATGTAACTAAGCCAGATGGTGAGTAATTTTACTTCTTAATGCATCATGAATGTAATACCTATTTAGAATGACAGAAGACTATCAGTTTTGTTTATCAGCAAACTTACGTCTACTTGTAAGCAAATACTCACAAGCTATATTTAAATGTACTTTTACCAAACTAAACAATGCATCTTCACTTGTCTAAATAAAACTGATCCTGTGTTTTAAACGCTATGTATTTATCAGCAAGGGCAGATTGGCAACTTATACCCAGGGAGGCTACCAAGATTAACGGTGGCCTGTAGGGTATGGCTACATTATAATTTATACCGCGAAAGTGATATTTCTGTTTATAAAAACACATGCTATTGTCCAGGTCAAAAGCAGATTCGCCATCTGGTTGCCTAGAAAGTTGGCCAACAATATCGAAACTCATCTGAAACTCAATAAATGTACAAATGTTACCCCCTACCTTGCCCAAAAGTCGATAAAAGTTCAAATTTTTTACCCCCAACCCTTAAACAATATTGTATATGAACTGTAGTAGGATTTTGAAACAACAACATTGAATTTGGGGCGAGGGGGCAAGTATATTAAGAAGAGAACTGAAAATAAGTTCAGTTCCAATATATTTTGTTCAACATTGTAGAAAGGTAACTGTTTTGTCTTATTGCTTTTACTCCATATGGTGTCCTGTTAACGGGGCACAAAGACAAAAAATGTTCAAGTATTGAACAATGTAATTTTGTCATAGGAGACCCCTGCCATGGCCTAAGTAGAAACTGACAGTTTCAGCCTTTAAAGTATTGTTGTGAGAGCGACTGGGTTTCAATAAATTTCTATTAAAACCTTTCAGCAGTATAGGGCCCCTTGAAAATCACGATAGGTGGGGCCCGGGATGCATTTGGAGCTCCAGCCAGTCCACAGCTGCTTAACAGCATATGTAGTATGTTCGAAAAAGACGAAATTACACCCCTTTTCCAAAACATCTATAATGAGACATATGTGAAGAATAACAAAATAATCACTGACTAACGACTAATGTTTTAAAAATGGGTTTAAAAGGTACGTTTAAACATAGGTACGTTTGCAGTATCATCGCCATTGTCATCATTATCACCATCAATATCACTTAGCAGCAGTATTAACATAATTAGTGCAATCGTTATCATGATTATCATCATCATGATCATTATCAAAATAGCTTCAATGTCACTACAAATACCACCTTTATTATTATTATTGTTATTCAAAACATTCCGATATTTGTAGTTAATAATTCTAAAAATAAATATCGCTATAATTATGCTCATTATGACTATCATAACTATGACTCTCGTCTTATTTGTCATTGTCATCAATAATTATTTATTACCATCATTATTATAATCACATTAATTATGACCATTCTCCAATTCTCTCATATGCAGTGATCGATAAATTTCCTAATTATTTACACCTTAAATCAACAGGTATATCAGAAATAAAAGAACACATCAAGCAAGCATGGGAAAAAGATCCAATTTTGTCACGTATAGAGGCATTTCAAAATATAAGCAATGCATTCAATGGCTTTCAAAGTGGAATAAAGCGAGCAAAGATACTTCAGTTACTTGCAAAGCATCGTCGAAGCAAAACAAAACTTTCTCCTGCTCTACTAAATAAAATTGTACAAGGCTATTACAATGCACATAAAGGCCACGAGAAGACATCTCAAAGCCATAGCTCAAAACAGCACAACGTTAAGAGGACCAAATATCTTGATGTCAGTCTGAAACTGGCTAAATCTATCAAAGAACGGCCAGACATAGAGGTCACACTAGTTCCATCTCATCCAGTAGATCAGAAATCAAACTCAAGACATCATAATGTGGATTATACGCATAGTTACCCACCATACAGATATCTGCCCCTGTCAGGGCACCATGAATTTCATTTTAAGCCATTTTTTGCCGGACTCCAACCGCAGCATCACGAACAAACGCAACAGCATGTAGAGTCCACCTCCGAACACCAATTCGAGGATCAAGTTAATGTGCTTATGCGCCAATCCGAGGCACTAAAAATGCAAGCTGCTCAATATGCAAGCAAAGCTAAAGAGTTGTTAAACCAAGCAGAGTTAATTCACCATCAGACAGAATCGAGTGATGGGCACATTGGCAATACCCATGAAGTTGCTATGGTTCAACCTATCTCTCAACCACAGCATACGCTTTGTGGAGAACAGCAACAAGCTCATATCCATGTCGATAGTGGGTACCCTGTTTATCATATTCCTTGTAAAACCCCAGAGCTTCCTGCTGTTGACTATCATCGACCAGACCCACCTCCGTACGGTGTAAATCCTTACGAAATCTTAACGTCAGATATGCTGAACGAAGAAAATTATCGGCCTCATTTTCAACACCAACGTGAGAGCATTACTTCAAGAAGGAGGTATCATGGGAAGGATGTTTTTCACCATTCACCGGTGGTAATTAAACGAGGAACAAATAAATTTCATAAAGGACTCGTTGGCATAGTTGTAAACTATGGGAGAAAAAAGAGCCTTGTAGGACGCCGGTTGAAACTGAGAAAAAAAGCAAGAACATGAAAATCTAGATATAACGATCGAAAAAATAGAATGACATATAAACTCCCGATATTGCTAAAAAACTAGCAAAATGCAAAACGAACAAAGACTGTAAATAGGTAAACATATAAGAAAAATGCACTTGTATCACAACAGACAATTTCATGCTCTGTTGAAAGTGGACTGTATACTCCAGATAAACTATTGTATTGGCTAAGTGTTAATTATACATGAAACAGAAATAACATAAACGGTATAATCAGTGCACCTGTCATTGTACATTGTAAGACATTGTTTCTCAAGCTGGAATTCCACATAGCTGCATTTTTCGCTCGAGTGGTTAATGCTCAGGAGCATTGTCCTCGTGAGTTTTTTCTTGTAACCTCGTTGCCATGCTAGTTGATTTCTTGCAGAGCAGACATGTTTGTTTAACGGAGTCACTTGTTAAACGGTAGCTTTAGCACTACTTAGAGAAGACTTAGACAAGACTTAGACAGGAAGAAACAAAAACGAAACAGTAGAGAAATTATTAAGATGACTGCGATGAAGGACTGATTGTTGTTAAAAACAAGACTAAAACACGAGAAACTTTCCATAAATTAATGCAAACGAATCATACAAAAATAGGTCAGAACGTTTTCAGAAGGCAGAGTGAGATGTGGGTCAGAAAATTATTTGAACAGCTCATACAAAAAGAAGTTGACAGTACTCTAGCAAATGCGTTAATATTCTGGTAATATAACGTGATGCCTTCATCTATAAACAATTCCAGTTGATTAACGTAGGATTGCTTTTAGGTTAATAAAAAGAGCTTCTGTGAGGGCTGTTGCTTTTATTCTTCGAAATTTGTAAATTTAATTTCATAGTTTTCCTACACAAAAAGTACATTCACCGTGTCAGTTGGATTCTTTCCTCGCTTCAACATAGTATGAGTGCGGCCTAAATAAATTTTTCAATTGCTCGTGATCATTTTGGGATGGCGTACAAAATCCAAACCTATAGAAATCCAGCTTCAGTCCTGTTTTAAGCAGAGGTTGTAACACCTAATTTAAAAGTAGTCCTGTCTGCGAAAGAAGTGGAGAAAATACAAAACAACCCAACCTTCTTGCTGGCATGTAAGCCATCTTACATTTTCATTAGACTACAGTGTAACTAGGTTCACGTACCATAACACAATGGTGGTTACATCAACTTCTACAGTCTGCTGGCTCAAATCCAAGCTCTCACCATTAATGACCGTATTGTTTTTCTCATCTAACGAGTCGAGTGTTCTGACTACGGGCTTAACAGTCCTTATGATATACTGTGATATGGGAATTCGACCAGAAATAATTATTCAAATTATAAAATCTTTATATTCTTAAACAGAGATTTAGATTGTTGAAGATCTTCATTTTCATCATCAGACGCAGACAGAATTCCACAAAAGAAAACTTCTGGTCTTAAAACTATAAATCCATAAGGCAAAGTATGACCGAAAGAATCGCGGATAGTCAATTATGCCTAACTTTAGGTTTAAGTACATCGAAAGGCAACATCTTCAGCAATGTTACAAAGAATGGCTTGGTAAGCAATCGATCATACCATTTACACCATATATTTAAAACAAAAATGTATAGCTAATTTATAATGTACTGTTCTTACTTGTGTCTTTGTAGATACGTGTAATAATTAGTAGTTTAAGTTGAACATGTTTGAGTATGGACTACAGATCAATGAGAATAACTTTGAGAATATTAAATATATTTTTTACTTGTGTCTATTTTGCTGGTGAGGTTGTATTAAGTTTCCGATGAACGAGTGATGGCTTTAGATATGTAAAATAAATGTAGTCGCTAGCATAGACCAGTTTTACACTTCAAATCTTATATTACAAAATATGTTAACTTCGTTTCTGCCCATTTTCCAGGTTCGAGCAAAGCAATATATTTCCGTAGCCTCATGAAATTACATAGGTTATCAGCTAATATCAATAGTAGTTCAATTCCACTTTTGGTTGGAATGCCTTCTCGAGTAAAAGTGGCAGAAATGTAATCAAACTTTATCTGCTCTCTACAGGCAAAGTTTACGATTAAAAGTATAAATCGAGTACTGTCAAAACCAAATGTGACGAGGAAGACCTTGGTGGTAACAGGGATCGAAATGTCCTCAGACGAAGCACCAAGTTACTATGTTTTGCTTTGTTTCAATGTCTAGTGCTGATAGCCATATTTCTTCAAGATTATGTGATTGCTGTGTTGTAGGAAGAGAGTGGCTCTCTTTCTTCCTCATGTTAAGGCACAAATAGCTGTATCAACTCACTTCTAGTAGACTATTGATCGGAGGAGGTATTACAACACAATTAAATTTTTCGTGTATAGCTTTAACTGACTTGGTAAAGAAGGTTTTGTTTCAAAATGTTATGACAAGATCAAAAATCAGAGTGATAAGGCTTTTAAACAGTTTTAACAACTCTATGCGAAAATAAACATTTGCATACAGTCCGAGATAATACGCCCATCTCATTTAATGTTAGGGATGTCAGCTTTAATTAGCCTTCCGATATGGATAACAAAAACCCTGGGCAAATTCGCGTATTTGCTTTGGAGCTGGCAAAGTATTGCGTCGTACTTCAAAAGAAAGGGAAGCGTTTATATCATTCCTTGGTAAGAATATTTGCCGAACAGTCTATCCTTGATCTCATAAAATCAGTATTAGAAACATTTTACCACAGTCCTGTTTCTCTGAATATCCTTAAAATGTCTCCTTCTAAATCCCTTTAGTCTGCCTTGCTCAAAATTTCCTATCCATTCCATTTTTACTCTTTCCAATTTACAAAATAAACCAGGCGCAGCTTAAAGGCTGGTTGCCGTATAATCGTAACTGCCGAGAGCTATGGCATCGCTCATGCATCGCAGATGAATATTCCCATTTGCAAACTCCTAAAAACAAATCGATAGCCAAATATCTATAACCATGAAGCATATCCCATCATGCAGTTTCCTCATTTACGTGCGTTTTTCGTGTTAGTGGTGACAGGACAACCTGTGTCACGTGGAGCACAAAACTTAGAAAGTTGCTTATATAAACCGTGCTGGCTCGGCTTTCCGGGCTGAGATTAATGGGTGATTACGTGGGAGATTTCATTGCCCGGGCCGTCCCAAGCAAAGCTCGGCGATAAGCAATTAAGCGCGTAAAAATCTAAAACGCATGCGCTCATCCAATTCTCAGCCTGTTTCACTGGGCCGCTGTCAAGTCAATTTCATGAGAAAAGCTTCCGAAATTCTGCCCGCTTTGCAGGGCAAGCCCGGTAGATGATAGACGAGATCTTGGCTAACCGGTCCAGTCCGTTTTTCGTGTATTCGAATGGTTAATAACAACAGAAAGAGCTATTAACACCAGGATCTCGTTTAAAAATATTCATCTGGGTCAAGCGGGCTAGCCCACTCCATATAATCAGCCCTTTAATCTTGAAACACAAATCATAGTTTTCAAATCCCTAAACGGTGAGGCGCCGTCCTATATAAGCGACATGTTCATAAGAGTGAGTTCAGAATTATATCATATTGTAATATTTTTAGTTATACTGTAATATTTTTAGTTTAGCTTTTAAATTAGTTTATTGCATGGCCCCTTGTAAATTAGTTATTCTTCTAAGTGAGGGGCTACCATGCCTAAAGAAAGAGAAATGCAATGAAATTACAGAGTGTCACCGATGCATCACAGATGAGTGTTCTCATTTAAAATTGATCATCGGCGAAGTACGAATTCCACCCTTCTTCTTCTTTCCCGATGCTTTCCCGACATCACCGACTTGTCGTCAATGCATCAGACACGACAAAAGAAAAGTGTCCCCTTAAAAAAGTTCTGTCTGCAATGCATCTCAGGCAGTCACAATTACATGGGAATTATCCTTAAGGTGATGCACTGATGAAGGCTTAAGCCGAAACACAAAAAATATATATATATAAAACCAAACACAGAGTGCTCCACTTTTGTCTGTCTGCAATAATCAGCTGAACGCCGTGCTTCAAAAAGATTTCGGCCCATCAAGCTCAGTCTCTCTACACACGGTGGGTCCGCAACAGCTGGAGATATTCATATATATATATATAGATGTGGTTGAAAAAGAACCATTCAGGGTTCACAAGAGGTCGAACTAGGCAGGGTTTTATTCCGATGACTAAATTTCTACTAGGGCTGACGCTAGAGGTCCAAACATTATCTGCCGGCAATTCCAGAAGAGCTCAAATACTGACCATTTCGAAAATATTGCCGACAGGTTTTTGGAATTCCACTGCACAACCTCTTTCAACTTTATATATTTACTTTCTTAAAAACAAATAGTGAGAATCGGAGCCTTCACTTTACTTTCACATTGAAGAAATAATTGAACTATTTATAATGTGCTTTATAATAAATGAAATAAATTATATCATAAATGAAATAAATCATATCATAAATGAAATTAATCATATGTCATTCGGTACAAAATGTGTTGGTAAACAGTCTGTCATCTATTTCAGTGGCCTACTATAGCAAACAACAGAATCATGGCACTCAGTGAAAATACAATTTCAGTGCCTACCTATATAATCTTGGGCGATGGTTTTTCAACAGTCTTCAAACAACAATTTGATATCGCTGGCAAGTCCAAGTGGCGACAATTTGCTTTCTTTTTTAATATTTAGCTGCCGACGGGGTGTCAGAAGAACGTTTTAGCGGGACAGCTGCCCCAATGACACCCCACAGCACCATCCCGCGTTTCAACAGAGTAAAGTCATTGTGGAAAGAGCGTATGTTCAATTGGTTGCCACTGCGGTCATTACTTTCAGTGATCAGTTACCATGTTCTCTTCGGTATATCTATGCCAACTTGGACTGGCAATAGTACATCTGATACCTCTAACAAACACTTTCTGCTTCTTTAACTTGATTCCGGGTTTCAAGTGTTTGAAAAGCATGTAATTAAACATTAAATTTAAAACGCCACACGTGAAAATGAGCAGTAAGCACAAACAAAGTTGAAATCCTACGAAGGAAGTGCAATTCATCTCAAACTTGATGATAATCGGGTTTGAACGACAAAAAAGGTTGCTAAAACAGGAGAGAAAAAGAGGTATTTTTGCAGAAGAACTTTGAACCAACATGCGATTAATAATCTATTCATGATTTTTGCAAGCTTGTAGCTCTTGTGTCTTTCTTGTCACCAAAAGGCTTAACAATGTATCTCACAAACTCATTGCATTCTTTGCCATGGAGTATAACAAAATTAGATGCTTCTATGTCAAATGAAGCATTTAGAAGTCCGCAAATGCCGCAGTGTGATTTTGAACAGCTGATAGACTTGGCATTTCAAAATCAGACGTACTAGGTAGCGTTTACAGGACAGCAAATGAGGCACAGTACCTTCGATACTTGGAAAGAGGCTGCAAAGAAGGCAAGATGCCTCACTTGGCTTAAGGTGGGAAGTGTCGCAAGCGAGGTGCCCTAAAAGAATCCCCGACAATTTTAAATACAACCTCATTTGCACAACAAACTTCACACTGTGGATTATTGCTGCACATATATGTGACAAGGTATTGCATGTGACAAAATGGGAAGTCATAGAGACCAAACATCAAACTCACTCATCTTCCTTTTTGCCGAAGGGGCCTACAACAATTTGCCGCATAGAGCGGAACGACAATACATGGGAGCATTACACTGCACTTTTTTGACCGGTGTATTGAATGGGCATGACAACTAGTTATTAAAAAAGTAGCGAACTCCAAGTATACTGAACCGGCTGAAATTAAATACATCGATCATTTATATTGAAATTAATTGTAAAGTTCGTTCTAATTTTAAATCGCATAAGTATGGCTGCCCGTTTGAAGCAATATTTAAACCGTACACATTTAAATTTAAACAACCACATTTACATGTAAACCGTGTAAATTTACAGTTAAACCAACGAAAAGGACTTTGAGCTTACGTACATATATGTTCAAACCTTTGCCCAGTAATATTTCAACCTTCGTATATATAATATTTAAACCTCCTGTATTGGAAACGAGCCTCTATATTTTTGGCGGGAAAATATTCTGTTCTAAACCATAAGCTTCGACCATGGATGATGGTTCTTTAAATTTTGGAGACCACCTTTTTGGGAGCCCAAATGTGATCCTGGAAAACTCAGCGGCAGGCCTTTCGTCATCAAGATATCAAAACGAGGAAAGACCATCAAATTTGTTCCTAGAAGCAAAGACGCTTCCTGAAGTAAAGCTGCAGCGCGGACAATTCGTT
>JANTCA010012914.1:0-26551 GCA_024741275.1 Chironex yamaguchii | reverse complement strand
TACTACTACTAGTACTACTACTACTACTACTATTACTACTACTACTACTGCTGCTACTACTACTACTACTACTACTACTACTACTACTACTACTACTACTGCGAAAAAAAACCCGATCGTTTGTTTGTTCTGTTATTACTATCACCATGCTTTTACAGCCTCGATGAAACCCTGCTCTGCCTCCGAACACTTTTACCGATAATTTCATCGGCATAGAGCATTTCAGCATGTCGTTATGGCGTACCAATAGCTCCAAACGTACGACCGATTGACGAGTTTAAACAAATTTACTTTCTGACGTATGCATCCCATTGAATATTACTATTAATTATTAATGACTGGCATTACTTATAGGGCATCGATCTTGATGTCAGCGTTAAAAATACAACTTTAAGTCATAGCATTTTTTAGGATGTGTGTGGTAACGACCAATAATTATTCAAAAGGTTATACTCAAGAAAATGACCATTGTTATTATTGAAAGGGAAACCATCCAAGAAAAGTTTACAAAAAGATTGGGGTTTTTAGCTGTGAAAATCTCTAAAATTTTGGATGATATTATGTTTATGTCATAAGAATTGCCTTTCGGTGGAGTCAGTTAGACATTGTTCTTATCTACTACCCAGATCGCAACGTCATTCTCAAAATGAAGCTGCGTGTGGTGCTAACGGGGAGTACATCTTTCTCTGTATGACATCAAAAAATTAAATTCGGGAATAACGCAAATTTGACCTGCTGTTGAAGCTAATTATCAACGGCAGATAATAGCGTCAATTATACCAGCGCGAATTCAAGTGCTTTTTATCACAAATGGATTCCTGTGCATCTTGAACTGACGTAGCTTGAGGTTATTATAGTAAGACGTCTTCTACGCAGAGTCCTTGTGATAGATGAAATTTTATTTGTTGTCTTCGGGCGCGACGGAGCAAACTTTCTAAAGCGATTCAGCGAAATTTCACTCTGTCTACGTATATCATATTTAATTTATATTTTCTTTATTACTTTTCATTGTCTATCTCCGCTCGTCACATGACTTTCTGCTCACATTTATTCTTAGTCTTCTTTTTCCAAAACTATTTAATGTGGAATTTCTCCATATATTTAAAAAAAAATTAGTTACTGTTTGTTTATTTGTAATTTTTAACTACTGTTCTATTTTCGAGGAATATGCTGATGCTCTTTAAAAAACCGTTATTTTGACTCAGATGTACGCACAAATGCTTTCAACCTTATCCGCCAATAATGATCATTGCTAATTAACACAAAGCTCAGAACAACTGCCCCGCGATGTGTTTTGTTTCCAACAATGCCGTTCGTTAGTAGTGCTTGTGCAACACTACGAGAAAGCATACTTGTTGTTCCACAACTATCAAATTCTACAACTACTTTCTATCGTGAAAATCGTAAGTGGAATATTAGCACAGTAAAGGAATTGAAGATGAAGCCCAGGGAAGCCGAGCTTGGAACGCTGAGGTTCAAACGTCTGAAATAAAACTGATGTGCTTTTCCGACACAGATTTTTAGTAAGGAACGTGTCTTGTCCTTGATATTGCGGTTTGAATTGTGATAAATCTAATTTTGTCTTCAATATCTGATGACACTAATCAAGATTTTAGATCAAATCGTCCGCTCATACACAGTTAAGTCTCTGTGGAAATGTCCTCTGTTTCTTGTTACGTTGTTTATTATTCCTTTGATTTGTTAAAGCTACTTCCATATTTTGCTCCTATGTAAGATGCTATCTATTAGTCCTTAATGATAATCACAAGTAACGCGATAGGTATTAGCTCAAAGCAACTAAAAGCATACGCATAAGAGAAACTAATTACAAAATGAATTCTTAAGTAAACTTAAGAACATCCGTGTGTGTCACCTCCGTGTGTGAAGTTATTCGTCTTCAGGGATGTGACCGTTGTTCCTACTTTTGTGGGGGTTTACTGTCAGTTCCCATTTATGTGGGGGTTTACTATCAGTTCCTATTTATGTGGGGGTTTACTATCAGTTTCCATTTATGTGGGGGTTTACTATCAGTTCCCATTTATGCGGGGGTTTACTATCAGTTCCTATTTATGTGGGGGTTTACTATCAGTTCCCATTTATGCGGGGGTTTACCATCAGTTCCCATTTATGTGGGTGTTTACTATCTTTTCCCATTTATGTGGGGGGTTACTATCAGTAGCCATTTATCTGGGGGGTTACTATCAGTAGCCAGCCTCCAGATACCACAAGCTTTCACTATTATAATCTACTATTATCGTCTCTTTTTTAGATACTTCCACGTGTCCTGGTAAAGAGCATGGGTATACTAAAAAGTAAGGTAAAATATACTGGACGAAGCGGATGCAAGATAATGCAGCTACTGGAAATGCACTAGTAGGGAGAAGGGAAAATTTCCTAACGTTTTAGTCATAACACATATCCTAGTTTGAAGTGCCAGGCTTCACCTTTGGATCTCTTGCACTTTGTTGACAAATATCTAACTGTTGAGAGCTATGAAGAGAGATCAACGTTAAGCTACTCTAGAGCTGATTACTATTACTTGAATTGTTTAATCAATTACCATCCTTCCTTTAATCGAGGAGTTTGGCATGTGACAGCCAGAAGCCCTACCTTAATGTAACCATTGGAATTCAGGTATCACAACCACATTTAAAAGAAATTATCTCTCCACCATGCTCAGCTGATGCATCAACTACCATCCAGTTAAAGAACAATTTTACACGAGAAGCTTTAACCCCTTAAAATGCGAATTTAACTTGTCTTTAAGAAAATAATTCTGATATAATTGCAAGACGGCTCTTTTTACTTATGCATCAGAAAACAAGTATATATATATATAGATCGATCCCAGTCTCACTTTCAAACGAATAGGGGCTAAAAGAGTCGTTCACCACATTCTTTACTAATTTACCAATTCAAAATTTGACCTGAATCTATGACGTTGCTTCCCACCTAGGAAACTGTTTGTTCTTTCATGGGCGACAAAGAAAATTCGAGTGTGACGTCATAAGCGCCTCGGATTATGTTAAGGCATCGCAACGTCACAAACTGTTAATGACAGACATTGTCCCTAACAACGACTAATGTAGAGCTTTTCTATCAACATTTATTAGAAAATTATGTCAAATAGGAGCTTCAAATCACAAATCAGCTTTACTTGCTATTTGCGCGGTTGTTATGTCCGACTAATACTCTGCGATGCTACTAACTCTTTTCCCACCCAGAAGTGTTAGTGTTCAGGACATTATCTTTGCCAAAACAAAACTTCTCCGAAAACTAACAACAAAGAACGAAATCTTCCTTTTCCGCAGTTATAGGAGTTTTCAGTGATTGGGTTAACAGGCAAAGGAAAAGCAGAGAAGGGTTACACTATAACAAGCAAAAAGTTACAGTGCTTTTTATTGTTTTCTCGTCGATTGAAGTTCACCACACCTAAAACCACATATGTTTATTTTCGCAATACTATTATATTGGGTCACTTCGTTACACAGAATGGCCTCGGCGTTAAATATCAAGTAATAAAAAGGCGCGACAGAAAGAGAACTAGGAACAACTGCGAAAATCTGGACCACTGAAGAACGCGACGAGACAATGGAAAGTTTCGTCGATTGTCAGAATAAATCTCATGTCTTTTTACAGATGCTTTTTACAATGACAGTAAGTCTAAATTAGCACTTTGTCATTAAATAAGCCATATCTACGTTTATAACTAATAAGGACCAGCCTAAAATCTAATGTGTGCCACTAGCAAACATTTAATTGATAAAATGAAAACCTTCAAGATTCCCGCCCTTAAGGTTAACAAAATTGTCCAAATTAACTGTTTAAAATGATGTTACGAACGCCAGAGTCTGTTTAACAAAAAACGATCCTTCCAGTTAAGTATTGCGAGCACAAGGGTTTGATAAAAAGTAAGATCTCATGCATAACATACCACACAAACGCATCATAAACGTGACCTCCATCATGACATTGACATTCAAAATCCTTCACCTCATAAACGACTAGCAAATGCACTAGTAGGATACAATTATAATACTTTTATAAACTACACAAAAAACACGCTTATCGCTTTGAATTAACTGAAAGCTATTTACAGACACCAAAAAACAATACCCAGGTATTCTACCAACGCAACAAGAATAATGACACTTTAAGCAACGTAAGACATACTACTAGCAGCAAGTGCGTCTATGTTCTTCATTCGGTACATTTTAAAAGTTCTAAGTCGTGCATTTGCAGTGACGAATGAACTTACATTCGACATATCACTTCTACAATCTTCTTACGAAGACATACCTCTGTACAGAAGTGCATAAACGATGAATCACTTGATCTTCGATCCGGTGAAAAATGGTAGCAGTCGAAATATCAATTCATAATCATTGTTTCCGCATACAATATTTTCCTATTTGATCAAAAAAACGTTGGTTTCGTGCAAACAAAAATCCAACTGTACCCTTACTAAACTGGCATAACAGGATCTAATGAACATATTTACATAGATTTTGTACCCCAAAGCGATACGTTCCGAGCAAGTCAATCTTACTCCGATACTTTATGAAAGGACCTTAGCTTGAGAAACCATTTGCACGGCACTCGAAAGAAACTGACAAAGATATGCAATAAACACGCACCGTGTTTTAGACCTTGAGGACAAGTGTGGGCGTGTCAGTTGGAATTTCAGAGCAAATACATCTTATATACTGCTTACTGACATAACCCAGAAAGTACGTTAAGAGACCGAACGATAAACCCATGCCAAATCTCTCAGAGAGTGTTGACTATATATTCTAAAATACATTTTCATTTTTAATAAATAGCATTTTCACACGAGTAATTGAAATAATGTTACAAAATTACAAACTAAATTCACCTGTAAAGCCGGTAGTAAATCTACAATAAAAATTCCCCGACACGTACATTCTACGACGTAACTATTTTGAACCAGTTTGATGGCCTCAACGTGGCCCACACAAGTACAAGATAGTATCATAATTCCTACGGTATTGTCCACGATGGGTTTTACAAAGACGTCGAGATTAAAACGACTAAACAATAAGTCGAATCTCTCGTAACTCAGTGTCTTTATAAAAAAACAGCAACTGATCTAATACTACTTCGTCTCAATCTGGAATGGCCGTCTTTCCTTTAAGGTTTGGTAGGAAACCAATAAATAACTATACTAAAGACAATTCTTCATAATCTAGCTTTTAAAAGCATCTATGGGCTCAAAAATCTGGTTCCGACTTGACCGTAAAGCTTCCAGAGTCAACAGGCACGTTCAGGACTCCAGCAGAGCAGTCGTGTTCGACCAGCATTTGTTGTAATTGTTCTATTTGAGTTCGAAGACTTGAAATTTCTTTTTCCACACCATCGTTCAACTCCTCCAGTTCTGCAGTTTCCTGATAAAGAAACGGTAAGAAAAAGGTTAATAACTGCCAATTATAAAATTACGCCGTTTTCATTTATTGTTGCAATTTTACACATTGTACAATTGCTCCAACATACTCTTCTAAACAAGTCGCCATATTAGCCTCGTAATGAAATTACAATTCAATGATGTCACGAGCTGATGTCATGGATGTCAAACTGCGATGTATAGGTCAACAAAATGCATTACCTTCTCAAGTGCTTCAATTCTCTCTCTTCGTCTTGTGCGGCATCGAAGTGCTGCCTGTTTGTTCCTTTCTCGTCTCATCCGCCTTTTCTGTAGTTCATCTGCGGTTAACTCATCGTCACGTTTTCGGCGTTTTTCTGGAAGTTTCTCAATGCCACCAAGACCCTGTGATGCTCGCTTGACATGAAGGGCATATCTAAGTCCTCGTTTAAAACAATCCTCAGTGGTTGGCACTGTATGGACGGGACTGTGTGCTGGGGAGACCTCCATCATTGGCGACGGTAGTGATACTGGGGAGGAAACAGTGGAACTCCCAGCACCAACCGTGTATCCCTGACAGCTGTTATACAGCGCTGTGTTGTAATCTGGGACAGGCATTTGCGACGAGGTAGAGGCCACTACTAACTACAGAAAGAAAAAAACAGAGGGAAAAAATTATCATCTGACTACAAGATATGCAACGAAATATTGTTACTTACTAAAGTCACAGAACAAACAAAAAAAGGCAAATACATGTTCACTCATGGCATCGTTATTGTAAGTCGTCTTCATCATACGAACCCGGATCTGCTTTGCGCTTAGAAAGCAAATGGGTTGTAAAGGCACGTGCTGTAGGTGAATCATACATTACAACCAATAACTAAGTGTTCTCTAACCAAACGATAGAGTAAAGAATGTCACGCGCTTCCGGTGGAAATACATTCGTAGTTCGTCGAACAGGAAGAACGAGGCTAAGCGAAAAACGATCAAAGGAAACGAAAAATGAATCGTAAACGCGAAGAAAACGACAAACCATCGAAGCGGAGCGTTGACAAAATTGAACGATATTGAACTCAAGGACAGTGTGACGTCAATATCAAAACATTGCATTGCGCAAGGATAAACGTGTAATGGGTCATGGTACTTGGCTCACCTGAAATACGCCTACACACCACCAAAATCATATTTCACATTAACTGTAACGATTTAATGATAGATGCATTCAAATCACGCATATTTGAATGAATTGCAGACATTGAAGCGCAAAACGTGCTCACATTTGGTCAATACTGTGTAATCACTTGACTTAATTATATGAATGAAATTGCGATAACGGTATGACAAAATCATTTAAATCAGATTATCTGGTAAAAATTGTCTTGAATCGTACAAAAGCTATAACCCACCAAGCACATGGAAACATTTGTGGCATTGGTAACACCAAAGCCATAAATAATACTACTCTTGCAATATTTAAACTGCTTGAAAAATTACTTGATGAATTATCAAATTGACTAAAAAGCGATTACGAAATCGTAAGAATTAGCGGTGAACAATATTCTTAATTAGTTAGAGACCCTTGGAGTATGGGTTGCAGATCTGAGCACGCCCACTTCATACACGCAAGTAGCAAAGTTACCTTTGCTTTGAAAATTTAAAGGCTTTTGTATTATCAAGACAAATGCAAGAAACTGCATCGCCACCCATAACCAAAAAGTGACCAGGCTGCCCTTAAAAATAACCAGTAGTATAGTAACCAACGATAAAATAGGTTGGCAAAAATTTTAGTGTTAAAATATTGCTCGGATTAGTAATTTGATGGCACTGAACTATCTCAATCTAGGCCAGGAAATATCATGACCTAAGTTGATCACCGCTCATTATAAACTAGCAAAATCCACATTGGCGCAAGCCAAATAAGCAAAAATCAGACTAGTGTACGCTATTGCTTGGGTTTTAGGTAAGAGAGTACGCACAAAATCATCGTTCGGTCCAAGCGCAAACGTGTTATACAGAATAACCGTAATTTCACATACCTCAAATTCTTTCTCCAAGTCCTTTTCTTTTTTAATATCCAGATTGTCGAAAAATATCTCTTCAGAATCTTCACTGGTACCGAGGATGAAAGATGTTAAGCTAAAGTTTCCGTGCATTTGGACAATTTGTGATTACAACTAACTCCTCTCGTTACTCCTAAACACGTCTTCACTGTTGATCGGATGTGCTCGGTTTGATTTCGGTCAGACGCCGAACACTTTTCAAGAAAAATCATGTGGGCGATGAGCCAATGACAAGGCGTATATTTTTGTAACCCTTACGTCGGAATAATTAGGTAATAATTAGGTCTGCTGTCGTCAATCGCTGTTTGTTGATTCGTTGTCGTGGTTTCTTGAAATGCGAACAAAGTCGGTGACGTCAATCTATTGTTGAAGATCAATTGGATGGCTTTAGAAGCGCCGAAAGCACAGCGGGATTTTGCAAATTCCATAACAAAGAGACCGCCCGATGAATATGCGAAGAATTTTCGTTCAAGGTCGTTGCACTAAAAAACGAGTTTATGACGAAAGTTTTCAACTTGTCACCATGACAACTGCAAAACACCACTCGGCGATGTAAAACAAGTAGAAAATAGAGCTTTAAGGTTGACCTTACTTACAAAGATTCTGGAAATACTTTTGCAGGTCCAAAGCACGAAGAGTAGTACACTCCACTTGAAATACACTTGAAGATCACGCACAATTACTGCGGTCTTGGCAAAGATATTTTCAACGCCATTGTTGAACCTCACGATGTAGGCTCTACTCCTTTAGCTGAAGTTCTGCCACAAGCCACTACAAATTAATACGTTCTGCACATCTCTTCAACTTCATCTCTTAGATAACCATGCAGCCCTATCCACGTTCTAAATTTCTTACTTAAGTTTTCACCTTCCCTCGAAACACATCGTCCTATCCCAAGTCATTCGACGAAGTGTCATGGCTGACATGTGTTCTGCGGCAGAACCTCAAGATCAAATTCAGTGAGTACCTCCAAAGAGTTTTATACCGTTGCGCACTCACATTCGAGAGTACTCCTTGAGTGTGAAACTCGCTTCGATAGTGTCTCATGCTGTACCATAACACAATCCTTAGGCCAAAAGGAAATGCACTTGAATCAATGAATTTGCTGATTGTTTGTGTTTGATGACAAATGTCCAACAAATGCTTGTGAACGAGGTTCGGCTAATGAGAGGTAACGACAATCGTCGGTGGTCAAAACAGTGAACATAATATACCAAACAGTTTGTCTCCAAAACATTATTTCGTTCAATTCATCGCACAATTTGAATCGCGACAGCAAAATTCTTGGAGTCCATTGATAAAAGCCAGAAACGTTACTATATTTGTTACCTGGTCACAAGAAGAAGACAAAAAAATGACACAAATGACTAAGTGAAAACGATAACCGCAGGTAAGTTTTTGAATTACACACAGCGAGTGCATTAATAAAAAAACAAACTATTTGTATCAAAATTATATATGTTATATGTTAGAATTGCCGAAAACATTTTTGGTCATAGATCAATAGCGCTTAACAGTAAATACCATTTCTTTCTATTGATCTCCATACCTCAATTCATTAACAAATGATTCACAGTTGGTTATGTTGAAGTGGCCGAAACGTCTTGGCTGACACATCAATGTGTCTCCTCTAGAGATTAATTGTGAACGAGCTTAAAAGAGGAGGATGCTTATTCAAACTTTCTGATTGGAACTAGCTGCCATGTCTGCGCAATAGCACGGTCAAAAAATGCTTCCATAGATTGTTGTTCAGATCTATGTTGTGAATTTATTGTGGGTCCATTCGGGGACAAATAATGCGGGTGGCTTTGGAGTTTGGTCCCCATATGTCCCCATTTTGTGATTGGAAAATGATGGCTAATTTGAGGGCTTTTTTATGGGAAGCAATATTACGAAAATTCTTAACTGATAGATTATTCACTAATAAGTTGTTAGGAACCTACTGCACCTGTGTAGAAAGCACATTAGTGCATATGCTATTTTTCGACTTACTAAACTGAAACGTGTTGCAAAGATTATTACCAAAGCTTCAGTTGGTGGAGAGCAAGATACTAACAACCTGCGTAAAGTCAAAGGAAGTCTTACAATTTACATGTAATAACCATAGTATTCCCTGGTTGCATAATACACTGTTGTTTCTTAAGTAAACCCCTTTCTTCGCCAAGAAAAAGCAAAATACAAGAACACTCCTCCGTCCATCTTGTCCCCAGGCGTCTTAGCTGCAAAGTAGTTCCTCTTCACGACTTTGTGGTACTCAATGCGTTTTCTGAGTCGTCAATTGCAAAGAGTATATTGCAAGGGTCTTAAAAATTACAATCCACATCTAAGAAAGTCTTTTTGGAAAGAAAGTTTGCTGTAAGGCTCTAAACTGGGAGTTCAACGTTTTGAAAAACATTGTGCATAATAAGATTTGGGTAATCGATCATCACAAAATTGAGTTGCTCGTAGAGAATAGATCAGGATAAGTAGTATTGTAAGAGGCATAGGACATCAAATAAGTCAAGAGATCATCAGACTGCTTTTAATCAGCATGTATTAAACGTGCACAGAGGTAAACACTTGGCAAAAAAGGAAAAATGCTTATTCCCACGAGAGTTGCTTCGTATAGGGAATGGAAGAAGACAAAGAAAAAGGAGAGAAGGAAAAATTTACAGGCAATAACACAATAAGAAGGAGGAGAAGAAGAAAAGGGATACAAAGACGAAGAATAAGCGAAAGAAAGAGTTATCTTTCTAAGAAAATATTTCCTTTGAAAATACGTGATCGGTCTCGGGAATACTTTTCTCTTGAAGAAATTAAGCTGCCTTTAAAAATATTGTATTTCCTCTACACTGATGGTATAAATAATGCACTACCATACATACGCTATCCTCCTTCATCCATCACCATTTGTTCTTTTCTAAGTATGACCTGAAAGTTACCTTCTCTTTGACCATGAAAATATTCAATGTGCTTGGCCAGTCAAATGGATTGAATCTCACACTTGTTAATTTATTACAATTTCAAGTGACTGTGATCTTAGTGTCGTATATGTAGTAAACCAAGCTTTGAAGATCTATTGTCACTACAAAATGATTTTTCCAGCAACATATGGCCTTACGACCAACAAGTATTATCTACCATGAGTTGAAACTGAAACTTTCCTTATCAAGAAATCTGTAGCCCGATGAATTTAAACGCACCTACGCCATTTAAGCACTAAAACTTGTCAATGTGTTCTCGGTACCAGCTGTTCAGGCTACAATGAACAAGTTAAAGAAACTCGTTCAATCTTCGGTTTCGAAACTTGAAAGAACAGGTGATACGAGTATAAAATAGGCGTTGCCCAACAGTCATTTTAAATCTAGGGAACCGTTGAATCAAGGAACGTCTTTCTTTGATTTAAGGTAGGTGTGATATAATTTTTTGTTTGTAAGATTTTGACTGGATGCACTAATTTGCCATTTTACATAGATCCAAAACCACAATGTAAGAAAAAGGTAGCAATAGGAAAGAAGTTCAAGCCGTTACTAAACCAATGTCTGATGATTGAAAATCGAAAATCGTTTAATTTTAATGCCAATAATCTCGAAAATAAGGGAAAACAAACAAACAGAAATATTTTACCTTCCTCCGTCCTCTTTTTGAGCCTAACCCTGACGTCTCAAAGTATTTAGGTATCAGTGACATAGTGTAACACTGATAAGGCCTCGTTACTTACCTTGAAATTATTACTTACAAGGACATCCCGCATAGGTGTATAAAACAAAAGGAAGATTTTGTCCTTAATTACTATATATGAACACAAAAACACTTGCAATGTCTAAATCAGAGTCTGCAACAAATTTTGCCCTTTGTTCATCTATGATAGTCGTAATTATAGCATAACAAATATCCAAATTAAGAAGTTATTATTGCTGACCATTTTGAATTGTTGTAAAATTGTGTTTCCAAAATAAACAAACGGACTTTCAAAATCAAAGTGCCAGTATACAGTCCAGTATTTATTTGTGGTTATCTACGCATCGAAATTCAAGCAATCAAAAAGACAAACAGGTAGACAGCTAGCGTGGGTTGCATTCTTTCAACATCCAAAAAGTGAATTTTTCTAACTCTGAGCGTCACATGTATAACTTATCAAACCAGCTTTGATCCAACTCGAGTTTAATAGACGTGACAGTTTCCAGCATTTCACGTCAAGGCAAGGTGGCCAGAAAGGTGTAGCATTTTATTGCGCAGTCGATTATGACTATTTTACTTTCAAATTGTGAGTTTTCGTTTACTATCTCACGTACGTGTTACAGGCCGACATTTTCAAATGTATTGTAGGTCTTAATATCATGGACGGTAGGGATTTTAGTTGCGATCATTCATCCAGGGACAATTTAAGATGGCAAGCGGTTAAGTTCAATACGCTTACAATTTCATTTTCAATATTCATAACAGAGAGCATACTGAGACTCTCTTGTCCGATGAAATATAGAACTCCATCCTTTATTCTCTTAATTATGGATTGCTAGATATGCAGCATGATGTTCAATAGTATATTCAATTCTATGCTTGTACTTTGAGATGGGAATTGTGCTCCACTCTTTTCTTGTCCACTGACAGTTTTAATAAGTTGAAAAATTAGACAAATTCAGAAGGAAAGAAATCCTGAAATTAAAAAGGTATTCTTCCATTAATTTAACAGTTGCACTTTGGATGGAATCATGGCTGAGCTCCGTTAAGTTGGCAAAAAAACCCAAACTTGTCCTCAATGTCCTTGTATGCTTCTAAACGATATTGGAGAGCTGGGGATAATTTGCCATTGCCTACTGGAAATATCTCAATTGTAAAACGTTGTCAATCCAAAAATACTGCTTCAACTAATAAACTATCTTCATAAAACTAACCTTTTCTATTTTATGGTAGTTTAAAAGATCTTTCGTACTCTTTAACTGCAGGATTGATTATTTCCCTTTCCTTAGGCAGTCAAATTCAGACCACTGGCTTTTTAAAATCCAAGGAGACTACAAGGTATGCATTGATTGTCGTTTGAGCAAATTTCAAATACACAACGACAGAGTAGTCTTTTGTAAGAAACAGAATCGCCTGGTTCCATAATCATTCAAAAATTAAGAATGGGGAGACACTACCAACCGGCAATAAGGTATTTTGTTGGATAAAAGAATTGACTACGCTTTGCTCTTAAGGCCATGACGATACGTAGAGCATAGACAAGAAATTTCGCGAATTGTAGTAACGGTAATCTATTTTTCCTAACTTACGTTTGTACAACTAAAAATAATGACATAATATGAAAGTCCTCTTCGACTTTAGATCAATGCAATTATGCAAATATCCTGAGACAATTGTAGTGGATTAGCCAATCAGCAAAGATATCAAGCATTGAATCGTGAGCAGGAAATTAAATGAAAAGAGGAAAGTGCTACATGTGCGTCGGCAGCCTCTAATGTCTCCTAATGTATATTTTCTTTATCTTCGTTCTTCCTTCTTTCTGTATTTTCACAAAGATCAATCCTTAAGGTGGCTATTGTCCTTCCTCTCTATTTTGATTCTTCTCCTTATTGCTAGTTTTGCCCCAGTCCTCATTTGCTATGTATTTCCTATGTACTCTTTACTTTTCATCTTGTCGTATAAATGAGGCCTTGTAGATCAAAAACTCGCGGACGGATTGTTCTTTTTTCCAAAAGAGCAGTAAAGTAATAAATATATTACATTTTTTACGCTATAATATATCTCGCTTTGACTCACACAACTGTCTATATGATATGATTTGCTACTAGTTGACCTAAATCCCATGTGTTGAAGAGGATTCTCATTTGTCAAATCTTATAACCAAGTCTTGGTTAAGGAAGGTGCAACAACAAGTCAAACGAGAATCACTGAAAGGAAAACACCTTTAAATATTTTATTTCATGGTTGGAAGGCTTGCAGTTGTCTGACGAGAATACACCACCGAATTAAGAAAGATCACTGAATTCCCTCTTTCGTTACTCACAATTACTGTACTCTAACATAAATTATTATTCGTTGGCTGAGCTTTGGGAAATGAAATGGAGCAACACATACAAATAAGAAATTAATTTTAATTCGTCCATTGCAAAGGCATTCATATATGAAAATAAAACGGCGCAAATTGACATTCTAGGAAAGGTGCATAGAACCCTGTTCATAAAAGAGTGCACTGGCTACAGATCACTACTTGGCCCAACCAATTAATAGTGTTCAAACTTAAGCAAACAAGATACAAATTTAATTAAGATAAAGTGCTGTGGAATTAGTATACAGTCAATAATATAAAAACTTGTATTTTTTTAATCTTTTTAATGGAAAGAATTTTCGATTGAAGAGGCTTAACACAAAGAAACAAAAAAACAGTAAAACAAATATTACTCGGCATTTGGATGTTACTGTGTAAGGGGAGGAACATCTCGATAAATCTCCACAGTAAACATCACCGTGGAGTGACAATAGTTACGGGTGTCTTGAAAGTGTTCAGCAGCTCATTCTGTTGTAGGACCGATACCATTTTGGTTAAAAATATGCTGGTTGGCTGGAGCACGATGCTCAGATTATATCTCCTATGAGACGTCGATGTCATCAACTTGGCGGTGCCATCGTCACCATTTGAGGCGCTTGCATTAGAAAGCACCATGGGTGTTATTAAAACTTTGTTTCTGGAATAGCGTTCCACGCACTAAATTCACTTTTACCACACCCTCGTTCTACGTACAGTACGTAAAATTATACCGTCTTAAGTTCAATGAATTTAAAATTACTATAATTTGGTCACTTATTCATCGCTTAAAATACTTTTCAAGGTAGAGGCCGAAAAAATGTACATACATTCACAGCCAATTTATGTAACCCAAATGCATAAAATGACACCAAAACATCAATTTAGTCTCTCCAATAGTTTGGACATGGTCCGTCAGTATCTATTGATGTGCGATTCAATGCGGATTGTTCAGATTTCTTTGACCACGATTACGATAATTAAAAATTCAAAAGTGAACGTCATAAAACACTCAAGCGTTTCAAGTGCAAACATATTTTAGTAACGTCACGACGTGGGCATAAGAACAGGATCACTTATGATAATTAAACTTGTTTTATTAGACACTTGGTGCACAGTTCTGGAACATACGTCACTTATTTCTTCGCTTAATTTTCTTCCTTATCCCCTTCATATGCCACTAGGTCTGAAACGTAAAAGGGCAATGCATCTGAAACAAAATCTTAAGTAAAGAACGCTACTTCAAACTCTGCTCTGTCTTGCGCAGTATTCATATTCATCTGGTATTCCTTGTAATAACTACTAAAGCAGAACACGAAATTGAAAAGAAGGGTGATTTTTTATTATATAAATAAAAGAAATTTTCACTCCCTCTTTATGCGAACGGCGTGTCGCAAAAACAGAGATTCAAACCCATTTATGCTATCTTGCTGAGAACCTAAACCGTGCCGTAACGATTACTACTTGAGGTTGGAGCAACTTCTAAGGGCTCTCAGGCTGCAGGGATCCTGAAGGCGCCACACTGATACACGAGGTTGAAGTAAGATAATTGCAGCTCAAGTTACAGCACCTTTGTTCAGTCAGTGTTTTTACAGTACTGTCGAAATCCAACTCAAACATTTTAAGCACGATAATACTGCCTAGTTATATCCAAAAAATTTCCAGCTAGTCATTCATGTTAAGTGGATGGATTACACTCTGTTTATTTACGCAGGGTAATATTTTTCATGGCATTCCAGCATTCTGCTTTTGATTTTTGCAATTTCCTTTTGGGTTATGATGTGTAAAGATGAGCTTCCTTGGCAGCAGTTTGGACTATTAAAAAAATAATTACGATTTATGGCCTTGTTGTTTAACACTGTAGAAATGTCTTTTATGGCAATAAACAAGAATGAGGATTAGGCCTACAAGACACGGATCACAATCTTAGTTTGTTGATTTTACACATTTCTAACATTACTTCATGAAACTAAACTCTGAGAAAAATGACTGCGCATGCATTTCGCCGAATCGGTCTAACACAGATGGACGGAGCACATACAATCAAATGCAAGTAAAATTAACGTAAACTAAAACAGTGCTAAAATATATTATAATGCAAGCATATCATAGGTAATAAAGGATGGTGAATATGAAACCCTGCTAACTAATACTCTTTCGACCTTTCCTACTGAGCTGTTTAGCTCAGTAGGAAGGCGGAAGATTTAAGGTCTTGAGACCCTTCTTCGACGCGCCGTTAGCCACAACCATAAGTTTACTTCTGTCCTTAACACAAGACCACATTGTCGACTTCTAAATGAAATTAGTACAAACAGTGATAAATGTAGGCACAAAACACGTGCCGCTTGTAAAGCGTATACACCAACAGACAGACACCCAATAAGAAGGGTAGACGATCGGGGTTGAATGATTAATAGTCTTTCGATCTTTCTTAGTTAGCTGTCTAGCTCAGTAGGAAAGGCGTCAAACTTGCAGTCTTGGGACCTGGTTCGACATCTCGGTGGTCACAATCATTACTTTACTTCTGTTTGTAACGAGAAAGCAAGGAAGCCAGCATTGGAAAGTACCTGTGCCTCGAAATCACGTTTTCATGGAACGAGAAGAAACTGGCTCAATGCACATGTTTTATTGCAACAGAAGATAGAGGAGACAAGTTGTATATTTTCCCACACTCCGTTGTTTTAGTTTATCATAGCCTAAATCAAGGCAATGATTTCATTATTAACAGCGAACTACAAGCAAGCCGGTTTTCCGCCAGGTGAATTTCTTAGCGCGATATAATGTAGAAATGAGCAGAGGTGATTAACCCCTCTTGCAGATATGCAATTTGCATGCATAACTTCAAAGTATTTCGCATTGCAAGTTCTTGTAGAAAATAAGTTTAACTTCCACTGCTGTCAATTGAGGTCGTGTTGCTCTAAATTAACTACTTTCTTACTTCTGCACTCCCAGATTTTACTGATGCTTTCAGTGTTCATATTTGTCTATTACTAAATCTTCACTTCTCTGAGCTATGCATATCTGAAACAGTAGTCACATGATTTCATTTCAACTACTTCTACATTCACATTCTTGTCCATTTATATAATGCCATCAAATGTTTTCTCTCTTCAAATTTTCAGTCTTTTACGCTTACAAAACTGATATCACTCTTCAAGGTACAACTCTGCCAGTTGTGTAGGCAGCCAATACTGTTTGAGGGAGAGGTAACGCTCCCTTACCTTTCTCATCTTCAAATTATTTCTCCCAACTCTTACAAATCTATGAGAAATGTCTAAAACTGCAGTCAAACAAGCAAAGGTACAATGATTGCCAACAGTCACAGTAGAGAAAGGCATTTTAGTCAAGTAAGGCAAATCCTAAATTTAATTATCCATTTGATGCATGTAATATTGATCTTTAAATAACACGCTGCCTAAGCCTCTTGTTCTATGCATTTGCAAATAAACAAAAGACTGTATTTCGAGGTATCCCATGCTCAGAAAGCAGACAACGCATTGATTGTTGCATTCTTCAAAAGGGCGGTAAAGTTATAACTTTTTGTCTACTTCATGGCCCTTAAAAAGCCCTATTAATTTTTGTATTTAGCGCATTTAATATTAAAGATGCTCGTCAGAGGCGTCGTGGTAACGAGGACAAGGGTACTATTGCTCCCCTGTTGAGAGGCTTGGTCGGGAAATTTCCGACAGTGTCCTTCTCTAAAGCTTTGCTAAAGAAATTCTATTTGACCGTTTTCTTCATTCTGCTTTTGTCACCTGCTCTTATCGTGGGTATTAACCTCCAAGTATATTGACCGTCTTCTCTACTCGATGGCGCAGGGCATGCTTTCATATTTCTCATCTGCAGACTTACCAAAAGATAGTCTCCACGTGGTCGTGCAACGTATTTTTAAAATCACGCAGGCTTTCGATTACTTCCGTAAACTCTTATTGTGAAATGTTGGGCGCTTCTTCAAAGGTTTGTCTAAGCCAAGTGTAATGATTTTGTTCACTTTTTTGCTTTTGGCACTTTCCTCAACCATTTGTAAAGCTGCTAGGAATTAGACTAGTAGCTTTTGAAAATATAGGTCACTTAAAAAACCTCTGTGACTTCTGAGGGATTACATTTTCAAAAAACCCCTGTATGTCAGAGCTTATAGACTTGGCTCTATCAAGTCAGTGGTGGACCCTAGTTAAAATAGAAAAGCTTTTGCTAAAAAAGGAGGCTAGAATGGTTTGTTAGTGCATCAGTTATAATATGGGTGCGAAAATCAAAAACAAAGAATGTCGATTATGCTCAACACATGCCACAAGAAATTCCTCACGAATGGTTGAAGATGTCGTGCATGAAGAAATTGACCATAGCCCAAATCCAAAGGGTGGCTTGGAGATCGTTTTAGATGTAATACTCAAGATAGAATTCTCTTGACGGTATATATGGCTCGAATAACGAAGTTGCTTAATATAAACTACGATCTTACAATAGAAATCCCAAAAGATGAGGAAGTGACATGACCACGCCTGTACCGTACAATCTCAGGACCTCGAAACGTGTAGCAGTAAATCTTGACTCAGTTGACGTTATTGTAAGTTAAAATTCACTTCGTCTCTTCCCAAATTTCTTTATACTGATTGGCTCAAAAGTATCGGACAATTCTATTTTCATATAATAATGCTGTCCGAAAAATATTGCACTTAACGTATGTAGTGGCTTTTCCTAATCTTTGTCCAAAGTTGGTCTTACAACAATAAACAAGTCATGGGAAAGTCCCAAAACATCACCGTATTTTTCACTGGCTGACATATTGAAAGGACATAATTGGGGTTAATTCACGATGATTCTATTTTTTTCTGCTTCAAATTAAGGCCACTGCTATCACATCACTTGAACTCAACAAGCAATAACTTGTATGTCACAATTCTGGGGTAAACTAGAGCCATAAGAACAACAGTCTTCTAGCAGGATATTGGGACCATTTGCGAGCATGTAGTACAATCGCATATATAATCTCCCTCAAAACGGTAGTGCGCCTCTCATACGTTTCTATACAAGAAGTTTTGTTTAGCTGCGGATGACGTCCTGTTTTGTAGTTCCACCTTTTTGCGCGAAAACTACACGTTGAAAGATGAACAGATAGAAATTTTGACAAAATGTACAAAGACGATGTTCCAGAAAACTGCAACATTTGGAGTGTTTTGTTACCCTTGTAGAGCCCAACAGAAATGTTTCAGATAAGTTGATCTATTTAATTTAAATGCTGAAATTGTCGAGTCGTTGAGCCAACTGTTAACTAATGAGAACTAACACCAGTCTTGGTATATAAGCCTACATTCAGCTCTATTTGCAAGGCGTTGTTTCCTTTCGTAAGTCCTGCGACAAATGCTTAACTCTCTTACGCTGGTACTCATCACAGTACCACAATGCATGCTCTCACCTGATACAACTAAAGATAGGCATAGAACAATCCCTTCCTTAAAGCAATACACTGCTAACCGCATGGTTTGGGGGAGGCTCAAGTTAATTCAAGCCATTAACCATACTAGACATATTGTCTAAGAAGTAAAAAACAAAAACGGCATGGCTTTCCAGTTTCAAATGATATATTGTTTAATTACTCGTCTACTTTCCCTGACCAGGCTTAGTGAAAGCATATGTAAGATGGCACTTCCCACAATAGGCTCTGTCATGATGATTCGCCATGAAAACACCAGCTCCACATGATTCACTAGGGCATTCTCGGCGTAAGCGTGTGATCTTCCCATTTTCATCCACTTTGTAGTATTTCAAAACGGCAAGTTTCACCTGAAAAACAAAAGGCACAATATTAAGGCTAAAATCTCATAAAAAGGTACACAAGACATAACTGAAACATGCAAGTTGAAGGTCTTTACATTAAATCAGAAGAAAGTGTGGTTAAACAACACCAAGTGGCCACAGGAACACTAAGGCTGCGGGTAACGGCGAACAATTTCTTCAAAGCTGGAAGCGAGGATAATGTGGTGGAAATTGAAGAATGACGAATTTGCCGCTAACTTTAGGGAGAGAAAATCATGCAGAGTGGAGTACTAGGACGAAAACAGCCGGGAGACAGTTGCAAGGGAGTTACAAACTAGAGCAGAGGTACTCCGACTGCCTATGGGGAGAAAGAAGGACAATAAAAAATGGTGTTCGAACATACGAAGCGCAGCACATGATTATGGCGTTGGAGGAGCTGCACAAGTAGAAAGATGATAAAACTAAGAGAAAATAAAAAAATGTTAAGAAAACGGCATAATATCACGGGCAAAAGCAAAAGAGTGTATTTGCAGACATATATGCAAAACACAATGCTAAAACTAAAAAACGTATCATTGCCGTTGACATTTTGGACGATTTATGGAAAGTTTATAACTTGGAAAGATCGCGTTTCCAATAAGGAAGTTAAACATGGAATCCGAAGTGTAATTGGAGCATATGAACCACAAATTCTAAGTCGAAGAAAGCTGCAATAGTTTGGTCATGTTCCAAAAAGACCAGATACTCTTGCACACACAATCATGTATGGTCAAGTGGGAAGGAAATGTACTCAAGTAGACCACAGATATCACGGTTAACCCCCATAGCAGAGTGGACCCGAAAGACTATCGTGAATTGTGTCAGAAAAGCCACTAACCAAAAGATATTGTGGAGACCTTTAGGCTCAGCATGTCGATTGAAGTATAGAGAAGGTAATAAAGAACTCCACTGTCTGTTAATCGACCTTGAGAATGTGTATGACAGGGTGCTGAGGGAGGACGTATGGCATTGTATGAGAGACGCACACATAAGAGAGAGCAGTACGAGACCTGTACGACAATGGTGAGATATGCAGTAGGAATTACGGAAGAATTTGGACAAAAAGAGTTGGGTCTTTTTCTTTTCGCTTCTATCGACTATGGTGTTTGGAGATGTGAAATGAAGGTGAGTAAGTGTAAGACTGAAGAAGAGGACGGAAGAAGTGTAGCAATGACAGGGGTAATAACAAAAGTGGTGAAAGACTTTAAGTACCTAGTATCAAATGCAGAAAGTAAAGGAGTGAGTGAGTGAGTGAGTGAGTGAAAAGGAAACAACAAAGATGGCATGGATGGAGAAAAGATATAGGAATAGCCTTTGAAAAGAATCTGTCGGCAAACGCAAAGACGTACAAAACCTGTGTATGACCAGCTATGCTGAAATAGATAGAAACTGTAGCACTGACTATGACCCAGGTAAAGAAACTAATAGCAGAAGAGATGAATATACAAAGATTCATAATTAGCGTAACAAGAAAGAACAAGTTGAAAAATGAAAGGTCTGAGAAGTAATGGTTGTTGAGGGGTATCAGAAAGTATGAGAAAGCTCAGGTGGTCCAATGATACGAGCAGGAGGGGAAAAGGCTAAGTGTGGTAGACAATGTTAGAAATGAAGGTACCAGGGAGGAGACAGAGAGATAGGCCTAAACAGAGAACAATGGGTGTGGTGAAAGAAGATATGAATGAGGTGTTTGTGATGGACAAGGACATTTTCAAAAACGTAAAGAGTGAAAAATTTGCAGCCACTGTGGTGCCACCTGACATAGTTACGAAGCTATGTTAAATCAGCTCAAAACCAGGTTCACAACTTCACCATCCTATTAGCTAAACTCGGAAACATGGCACATATCTCAGATTATATACCCAAGTCAAAATAAGAAATATTTGTCAGAGTTCAAAAGCCTTTTCATATGCCCCAAAATCCAAAGAAGAGTAATGTGAAAGTGGTGAAACTATTTACCAAAATCAAAAGGTCACTTTGAGGGCAGACTAAGATATGCTGAAAGACTGAGATAGTTAAAATAGGTGAACATGGATACAACGTTTACATCAAAAACCTTTCCTAATAACCTTATTTTGACTACTGTCTCATACAAAAACATGTAACTGATACAATAAGCTTGGTTAGCAACAACAGGATCAGGATATTGTCACTAATTCTCTAGCACGTCGTCATAACTTCTCAGATATAAACAAAAAAATATTGTGCAAGAACTTACAGCCACAGCAAGAAAAGACAAACGAGGCCGCAACATTAGCAAGACAAGTAATGTCATAAACACAAGTCGAACCCCCTAAACTCTATGGTACCCCCCAAATTCATAAGAACAATGTGCCTTTATGCCCCATTGTCTCATCAGTGGGAAGCCTCACCTATCAAGCAGCTTGTGTGTTAGCCGAAGCTCGTCTCGGACGATGTTACCACACTGTTCACTAGCATACCTGTCCCTGATGCTATCGCCACAGTTAAGTTTGCATTGGAATCAGAACACTCTCTACACACCAGAACATTGCTTAATGTGAACCAAATTTTGTTGGACTTCTGCATGAACACTGCATATTTTATGTACAATGGCTCCTTCTACAAATAACAACATGGAGCCCCTATGGCCAGTCCTATCAGCCCAGTGATTGCTAATCTGTATACTGGAAAATTTGAATGAACTGCTATCACCACCTCAGCCGTCAAACCTATGTTGGTACCACTATGCTGACGACATGCAAGTCTCCACAAGTATGAGGGAGATCATTTTACCAACCATATCAATGCCATCAATCAACACATCCAGTTCCCCCTTGAGGTCCAGGAGAACGGTAGTTTACCATTTTTGGAGTCTCATCACCATCCAAGATGATGGATCCCACACCACATTGGTCTACCATAAACCTACCCACAACGACCAATATTTGAGCTTCCAGTCTAATCACCACATACACCATAAGCACTCTGTAGTCCGTTCCCTCATGGAGCGTGCCCGCAACATCTCGTCTGATAAGTCACAAATCGATGATGAAGAACATCGTATCAGAGAGGTCCTCAAAGCCAATGAATATCATGATATAATGCTGAAAGCAACCGCTTTCGAGAGAGGACCCACTACTCCCTGTCCGACTAATGAATGTATGGTTTCGGTTTCTGTTCCTTATGTTAGAGAGATATCGGAGAAACTTGAGACCGTCTTTAAAAAGCACGGGGTTTGTGTAACACATAAACCTTTTAACACCCTCAGGCACATTCTGGTACACCCCAAGGGCACCACCCCATTAATCAAGAAATGTGGGGTTGTATATCGCACTGACTGTGAGGGCTGCGACCAGTTCTACATTGGTGAAATGGCACACACCCCAGAAACATGGTTAAAAGAATATCTGAAAACTACAGGGGCCAACTCCGCTGTTGGCAACCATCTCAAAGCCACAGATCACCAGGTATGCCCTGAAAACACTACATCAATAGCCAGGGAACAATACTGTAGAAGGAAGATACGTGAGGCAGTTGAGATACAACAGCACAACCTACCCCTCAACCGTGATAACAGCTAAAACCTCCATGCAATCTACTGACAGCTGCTCTCATCAGGTCCCACGGGATCTGATAAGACCGGACGAGAAGAGAACCAGTTGATGAATTAAGGGCTTGAGATAAAGCCAAAACTGTTTGACCAGTAAGTTACTTGCTTCAGTATTATAGTCATTTCAATCTAACTTTTCTGAGATGCTGTGTAGTAGTATAGTGTAGTATTCAGTGATCTCCAAAATAACGTTCCTTTTAACCTTAACCATGACTCATTAACATTGTACAGTGGTCTTCGTTATCACGGACTCCAAATACTCACCTTCTTTCTTTTGTGCTTAATTTTCTTTGGGGTTGTGTAATTCTTCTTCTTGCGTTTCTTTGCACCACCACGTAGACGAAGAACAAGGTGGAGCGTTGACTCTTTCTGAATATTGTAGTCACTGAGTGTTCTCCCATCTTCAAGCTGCTTTCCAGCAAAAATCAGCCTTTGCTGATCAGGAGGAATCCCTACAAGCCACAAACATAACTGGGTGAACTAGTTGAATCTTTCTGTGCAAGTATTTGTAAATGAGAGTACTGAACTGAAGACAAACTGTCTCCAAATTCCTTGATTCAACATTTTTCTTTTCCAACAACAGGTTCATATATCTTTACATGTACATACAAGCATTTGTTTTGTATTGTTTAAACAACAACTGATGACTATACATCAAATATCAACATTGTACAATATGAACTGCAACTGACAAATATCAACCATTCTCAAGTCTTTGATGTGACAAACACTGATCCACTAAAATCATAAGGCTTCAGACACCAAACAAATGAATTGCTATCAATTTTGCTTCGTGAGTACAGGATCACAATCAAGTTGACAATGTCTATGAACCAATCAATGCTACATTCGACAAACCTTGGTGACTGAAATTTGCTTTTGCTGTTTAAAGATGGTGAATATTTGCATTTTACGGGTAGCATTCAACGATGTATAGGTCATGCTAGAGCGGCATCAAAGCTGCGAGACCTTTCCATATTTATTCATCAAGTATATTTAGAAACAATCACAATTTGGCCAATTCTATGTACCCTAGTAGAAAATATTAAAAACTTGAGCATAAATATACCTACTATTTTAAGAAATCGAGCCATCTAAACAAGAGGAGCGAAAATGAAAGCAGGGTAATCATGAGTCAATTGTGCAACATAATTTGCTATTGAATGCAGTTGTATGACTACGTATGGTAACTACTACATTACTGCTTAGTGGAATATAAGTTGCACCCAGTAGTAGTGTCCTAGTTTCAGTTCAGGGTTTCCAAGTAGAATCACGCTTAACAAAATGATTACCTCCATGTTCCAATGTTGCACTAATTAGGTACAAGTTAAAAACATATGTAGAATAGCCCAACACACTTAAGGAACCACAGGAATGTTGCCTGACTAAAGCAAAGTATCATCATGAGACAAAAAATGCCAGCTTTAATATACACTAGCTGTTGAGTGGAATGACTACCTATGGTATTTGTGGTACACAGCCTGGGACCCTGAGCTCAGGAAACAAGCTATTGCTATCATGTAATTTTCTCAATCTCAGCTATCTAGTAGACAAAACTTCACATTCGTGTTTGCAAGATGATAATGACCAACAGAAGAGCGCTATTCTTTTCATAGTGATACAGTTACACATAAAATGTACAACTTAAGTACCTTCCTTGTCTTGAATCTTTGCCTTGACATTTTCAATAGTGTCACTTGGCTCAACCTATAAAGATAGAGCATTGGTATACTACGTGAAAATAGCTCAAAGCATTACTTATAATGACCAGTGGCATTATGCCAGAAAAAGGATTTTTTATTCAAAATTTGTTAATAGTTTGCAATGTCACATGTTTGATAAAATACACCAATACACTAACTAAAATAATCAATAAAGATAAGGTAACCACGATTTAGATAACTGGAAAGCAAAATATTTGTTTCTGCATAAGAATGTTGATGTACATTGTCTGAGCCTACTTGCTATGTGTTACATCACATAAAGAGGCACAAGTAGAATAACTTAACACCCATTGAGATTTGCACCACCAAAGCATGTACCACCATGGCATCTTCATACTTGTGAACATTGCAACTAGCAAGTAGAAGAGGTATGCTTGAAACAGAAGGAAAACACATAAGTGTCCCACACCAATTTTCAATAAAACAGTAAGCAAACATATTTGGAACCGGTCCAGATCTGACATATATCACGCCATTATCAGGGAAGTTAGAGAAGCAGTATTGTATGTGTATATATATTTATACGAAAATCTTAGAATAAGCACCGCTCTTGAATAAGCCAAAAAAAAAATAGAAATAAACAAGAAAGTTTGCTCTAGTTTTCATTCTTTCTTTCATTTCCATGTTTCATAGCAAGGAAACTTTGTTAAATTACTCTCAAATATATTTACATCGATCATATTCCCTTTTGTTTTTGAGCTTCTCTGACAACACCTTGGCAAACATTTTGTCATTTATTGCTGCTGTGTACTTGGCTGGAACCACCAGACCAATCTCTCTTTTACCAAACCATTTTTCTACCAACAACTTCTACTTTCAAATATTCTCTTTTCTCGCCAGTTGTTAGAACTTGAGATAAAAGTTACTACAGCTCAAGAGGCATATGGCTGACTTAAGTTTCAGGGAGAAATAAAAGAATCTGCCTGTAGCACCATTACTACCATATTTATTTGTAACATTTTTAAAGGTTTCACTGTCTATAGGAGCAGTATCTTTTTACATCATTATGTCATTTTGGCTATTGGTGATGGGAAGCAACCATCAACAGTCCTATCTGTGGCAAAAGAAGGCTAAGATGAAGAGTTAGGCTTACATGGCAAATTCTACCAAAGTCAGTCTAAACATTGCATAACACGTTTGTTCTCCACTGAGATTCAATGAAGTTATTGTGTCACATAGCGTGGCTTCTTAGATGACCACAATTGTACCTTGAGGACAATCTGCTGTTTTGTTTGTTTAATGGTAGTTTGTCTTATGTCATCAGGCTGTTTAACTAGTTTGACAGCATTCCATTTGATGGTGAAAAATGTGAGGAAACTTAGACTCCTCTCCATATATCATGTGTGTAGGGAGTGCTATATTGCCCCCACTAGTGTGGAGCAATGAGCTGATACCACAAAATGCATAATACTGCCTTGAAAATAGCTGCCTAATGAATCCTTTTACTCCTTGTAACATTTATATAGTTTATTCCAAGTTATGAGAAACAAAATTTAAACAAAAATAACTATAAGTTGATTTTCTTGCAAAAAATTAGACACCATTTCTTAATCAGTCCCTAGCATTGGTGAATTTTCATATTTCACATCGGTACTACAACATAACCAATGCTTGAGGAACACATGTGAATGTTTAGCCTATAATTCCAGTCATCTTAAATTGTATTCATTTTTGCTACATAATTATCAGGGCCGATGGTTAATATTACATATACTGCTACAGTAGAGACAATGTATATTAATTTAAGCTCTTCTTACCTCAAGGGTAATAGTTTTACCCGTTAGGGTTTTAACAAAGATTTGCATCCTGACACACTACCTGACCTGTGAACAGTAAAATTTGTGGGTCAATACTGTGAATGCAGAAAACTACAGCAAAGCAAAAAATGTTAGTATATATATAGATTTGTTTCGATTTTATCTTCATCAGAATACTCTTATATTTTATATTTTATCTTCATCAGAATACTCTTAAATAAATTGGTGTATTTTTTGAGTTTATATAATATATTTATACACGTAGGAG
>JANTCA010012903.1:9382-26555 GCA_024741275.1 Chironex yamaguchii | reverse complement strand
GTTTATTTCTTGTAATTTATATATATTTAATAAACATGGATGATTGAGCTCTTGACATATATATATATATATATATGTATGTATATATATGTATGTATATATATGTATGTATGTGTGTTTGTATTTATGTATGTATGTATGTATGTATGTATGTATTTATTTATGCTTTCGATTTTTCGATATTTACCCTTTTGAGATCCTGTACTGAAACAGTATTAATAACTAGGCCATAGGAAGTTAAAAAGGATTTACACGCGCTGTTTAGTGATAAACAATAAAACATTAGTTTGGTGTAAATTTCATCTTTGGTTTGCTTTATTCAACTAGGTGTTGGTGTCAAAGGACAGAAAGGAGGACGAGGTAACCCAGGATCTGTGGGAACAGATGGTGACCCGGGTGAAGATGGATCCGCTGGTCGTCGTGGACCTGCTGGACCCAAAGGATTGAAGGGAGAAGCTGGGTACGCCTTGTTGGCTAGAAAAGGTGTAAAAGGGCTACCAGGTATTAACATCTTTTAGTTCTTGTTACTGTTAATCAAATATCAACACCGTATATCTTGTTGGGCCTTGGCTACCAGATACCGTAACAAATTTGGTCTGCGAATCTAGTGAACGTATGTCTTGGGCAAGGTTGAACAATGATCGGCTGTTGTTAACTTTGAAGTTAGCTACCAGTTCTTCAGTGAAAGGGGGATATTGAATGTTATGCGATGCTTCAACATACAAGTTAAATTTGTTTTGAACCGAATACGTGTTTGGGTCATAGTAAATCTTTGTTTTGGATGACAAATTGATAAATCGTCTCTCTCCAAAATATGATGTATCTACAGTAGCGGACAATTAACTTAAGAAGTGTGATTAGTTCTTTATCTTTAGATATTTTTTCCTTGCTGTTTTTTTCTCAATCTGTCTGTCTGTTGGCAACTTTAAGCCAAATGGTAAAAATCAGTGCTAACTATTTTAACAGGTTTGTATTGATCCACGGAAGAGCCTACTAAATTTTGAATAATCGTTCAAGTTCTGGATCATTTTGAAATTTCGGCCTTGGCGGAGGTTGTTCAGTCTCCACCTGTCTTGTTAGACAGAAATTCAGTTACATGTACACGTAGGAAGGTCATTGTTTTACATGAAGTTGAGCGTCAGGATACAGTGTTGCGGCATGTTTGAGAGTAGTTAACCTTATCACAACTAGTAGTCTCCAACTCGAGCCACTGTTGGAGGCAGTTGCAGGATGTAGAGCCACTTCGTTTTTGTATGTGACCCTGTCCTTTCTGTTAACCTTTTCCGTCTTGGCGCAGGTTCAGCAGTCTCTGGCTTTCTTGTTTAAGCATATTTCGCTTGTCAGACAGTTGTTTAAGCATATTTCGCTTGTCAGACAGTTGTTTAAGCATATTTCGCTTGTCAGACAGTTGTTTAAGGATATTTCGCTTGTCAGACAGTTGTTTAAGCATATTTCGCTTGTCAGACAGTTGTTTAAGCATATTACGTGTCGAACAAAAACTGTGAAGAAAGTTGTATTTCCAATACCCTCCTCTTACATATTCATGAATTATTCGTGAAGTATTACTTTTTCCGAGTGCGGATGGATAAGCAAGTCTGTCGCACGCAAGATGGAGGGTTTCGGTCGTAACCAAACTGTTATGGTTTGTTGTCAAGATGCTCGCTAATTTTCATCGCCAAGTTGACTTTTCTGTGATTCCACATCTTTATTTTAGGTGAGCGAGGATTGGCAGGAGACAGAGGGAATAGAGAAAGAGGTCAAACGGGTGAACCTGGGGAACCAGGATTTGGTGGATTAAGAGGAGATCGTGGACCCAAGGGTGAAAGGGGTGATCGTGGACCCATAGGAGCAAAAGGAAGACCCGGCAAGGATGGACCACCAGGTAGGTACTTAGTGCTGATTGTCACAAAACATCTGGTTTTAACTGCGAGAAAAAGGCAGGTAGATTTATTAGAATTTATAGAAATACAGCACTTTTTAAAGATAAACTTTCTCACATGAGAGAATTAATTAGCTTGGACTTTTATGGTGAATTTATTGGTGTATCTCCAAGGTGAAAGCATGCTTTGAAATCATCAGAAATATTGTTTAAAGCCGTGGTGGCTGTTACTTTTGCCAGTAACATTATCAGTTGGCAAACATGTTTTATCCCCGTTACTTACTTGTACTACATTTTAGTATGCGATCTAGCCACTTTTCAAAGCAAGGTTGAGTGTTGACGTGTAATTTTCTTTTGATAATCACTTGATTGCTTTTTATCTTTCGTAGGTTGCTTGTCTCTTAGAAGTCCAGCAGATATCGCTTTCCTCATTGATAGCTCCAGTTCTGTTGGCAGCGTAGACTTCCAAAGACAGAAATCTTTTGTTAACAACATCATTTCATTCCTTCCCGTATCTTCAAGAGGATTTCACGTGGGTGTGATCCGTTACAGTGATACAGCCAGCATCGAAATCGACTTCGATGATTTCTTTGACAGGAGGTCTCTTATTGACGCCATTAACAGTATCCCATACACAGGTGGTGGTCAGCGGCTTGATCTTGGAATTCGTTTGGCCAATACGCAACTGTTTCAGCCTTCAAGGGGAGCACGATCTGACGTGATGAAGGTAGCCATCTTTGTTGTTGCTGGTCAATTTACGTATCACGTATCCTGAAATTGCATTCTCTTTATGTATACATTTACTGCAATGACCACCAAAATGGATTTTAACTTGTATTATATGACAAAATATGCATTGTTAGAAACATCAGTCATTATTTATTGAATTATTTTGGTTAAAACGCAACTAAATGGTACGAAGAATTAAATGGTACGAAGAAGAAATGTTCATCAAAAGTTAAGTGCTTACTTGCTACTTTTTAAGCTTACTTAGCCTAGACATTTCGCAGTTTCCTACACATAAGAGTAAACCAGCTGAAATGTACTGCCTTTCCTCATATTTACGAGAAAAAATCTTAACTATATTTGACTCCATTCCAAAGGTCAGGTAATCGCAACAGTTCCTTACTTCGAGGAAGGTAAGGCATAAACGAATTCTCGTTTCTTCGTCGATTTAATGGGCACGCAAAACTATGCAAGTCAATTTGCCTCAGTGGTTTTATATTGTGTACCAATTCTAATGCTGACGATAGCAGATTTCAAAATTTTTGCTATTGGTTCACTTTGGTTTGTATAGAGGGGATTGATTTTGTGTGTAGTTGTTTAGAGGAGAAAGATTTTGTGTGCGTGATATTATTGTTGATAATGGAAGCTGTTGAAGGATAACGGCGACCAACATAGCTCCACACTTTTCAAAGTCAAACTTCCTTTCACAGGTTGAATGGGGTAGATAGAAAGTTAGAAAAATTACAACAAATTTCTTATGTTTTATCGATAGAGACTGGGAATAATATAACTGATGGATTCTCCACAATTATCAAAGGCTTGTACGATAAAGAAAATTTTTAATAAAGTTTTACATCACTGCAAAACCAAAAAAATCTCAACGTCGAAATTTTAGTAAATAATTTATCTCATTTTGATGTCTTGGTAAAATAGTATGCTTTAATTTTATCAAACAATTTGTCTGGCAATGTTTTTCAGTGATTGGACGAGTTGTAAGTATTTGACTTCTGAGGAAATGACATTTAAGATATGAGTTGTCTATCTCGAGGTCAGCTGACAAGATAGACAATCTTAGTTTTCTTGTGCTTAAAATAACGATCTACTATTTTGACAGGTGATGATGGTCATCAGTGACGGATTTGATTCATCTATTAATGATGGAGGGTCTGTTCTTGAGGAATCAGCCACACTTTCAGAGCAAGGTGTTCGTGTGTTTACCATTGGAGTTGGATCCCAAGTAAACTCGGAAGTTTTGAAGCAAGTAGCTGCAGCACGGTCATTTTCATACTCAACCCCCAGCTTTAGAGACCTCGCAGGCAGCGTCAATGACGTACAAGAACGATTGTTTACTGAATGTAAAGGTATGGAAGACCTTTTTTTCCTTTTTTAATTGACTTGGCCTGGTTACGAAGCTAGATTTGTACTTAGTTTAAATTTTCAAGTCGTCTGCTCTTGGGCTGAAAGTTGTGTGGTTCTCTCAATGGTTTTTTAGTGATTTGACACGTTTTTACGTGAGTGCATGCCAGTGTTCACATATGTATATGCGTGTATCCATAAATTTGTTGACATGTGTGAATGTGTGTATCCATAAATGTCTATACATATTTATACTTTTATATTTATGTGTGTATGCATATGCGTCTGTATAGATATTTGTAAGTAGTTGATTGATTGGACCCCACTCGCTAATTGACTGAATAAGTGATTGATTGATTGATTCATTCATTCATTGACTGATTAGTCGATTGATTAACTAACTGCCTGACCGGACGGACGGACGGACGGACTGACTGACTGATTGACTGATTGATTGACTGATTGATTGACTGGATGATTGACCGACCGACCGACTGACTGATTGACTGACCGATTGACCGACCGACTGACTGACTGACCGACTGACTGACTGACTGATTGACTGACCGACTGACTGACTGACTGATTGATTGACCGATTGACCGACCGACCGACTGACTGACTGACCGACTGACTGACTGACCGACTGACTGACTGACCGACTGACTGACTGACTGACTGACTGATTGACTGACCGACTGACTGACTGACTGACTGACTAGACTGATTGAGCTGACTCACGGACTGACTTACTGACCCTACTGACTGACAGACCACTTGCCGATCGGTCCCGACACGACGGACTGAGACTGATTTACTAATTGACTGATTGATTTATAGAGTTCTTATCATTTTTTTCGGGTGAAGTTTTTCATGTTTGGTACTTCAGTCCTCTGTGTGGTGCTGTACTTAAGTACTGTACCAGAATTATTTTGAATACTTTATGATTCGTTCAGGACCACAAGGAGAAGAAGGACCCCCTGGACCCACCGGTGATCCGGGTCCTGCTGGATTACGTGGTGCCAAAGGAGCTAAAGGATATGTAGGACCAGGACCAGAGGGGCCAGTTGGATTGCGGGGATCCAAGGGTGAACCCTCGGAGTTGATACCTGGGCTACCTGGAAGGCAGGGATTGATGGGATTCCCTGGGACAGATGGTAAGTATTTATTGCACTACGTGAAAACTGTTGTCACAGGATAACTAAGAGAGATGTTATGAGCCTGAGGTTTTATGTCCGTGATGTTACGAGATTGTTTCTGTTGTCTTCATGCTACACATTACTTTGAAACTGATTTCCGACCATGAAAAACTACTCTTGTGAGTGTGCAATTTTAAAGTCAAGTTTAAAAACGTGTAGATATCTAATAACAGATTCAGCCATCGCCTCATTTTAAATTAGTCAGTAGGAGTTAGCCTGTTGACAGTTTGAGAACTAGTGAAGTGAATATTTCCTTGAAAATTTGCGACATTGCGCTACAAATAAACGTGAAAGGTTTTGCAAGTTTTGTACCACTGAAGTGAATACTAAGATAATCTAGTGAGGTATGAAGTGATACTCATGGTTAAAGAAATTACCAAGCTACGATTTCACTTTGGCACCTGACGGATGCCTTAGGCAGTTGGTTCCCAATTTATTTATTTTGATTTGGAGCGGAATTTCCTTTTTTTCAATCATCATACACTTGTCCTTTGGCAGCATTATATTTTGTTCCTGATTCTGAAGAACCGGTCGTATACCGGAGGCAGTGCATTGAAAACTGTTGAAGTATGCTTGGTAACAAATTCATGGTTTCGCCAGGTGGTTGTCCTTTTCTAAGATATTTTCTGTTTATAGGTGAACGAGGGGAAACAGGCGATCCAGGACGAAATGGAAGGCCTGGAGAAAGTGGACCAAAGGGAGTTCAAGGCCCACCAGGAGGACCAGGGCCAAAAGGTTTTCAAGGAGAGCAAGGCCGTCAGGGAATAAGGGGCCCACAAGGAACTAAATGTATGTTTCTTTTACTTCAGAATTGAAAAGTCAGTAGATTTATTTATTTTCTTGTCTTTAAAATATGGATTGCTTTGTTAAAGTGACAAATTTACAATTTTGCAAGGCGAAGGTTGAGTTTGGTTGATGTTATACGAAATTGATGGACACAACAAAAGGGAGTTCTTTCGTTAACTTGGATGTACAGCTCTAAGGAAAACAAAACATTGACAGCGGTACCCGAGTAACGTATTGGGCTAAGGCTCATCGAGTCGTGGTAGATGTCACAGTTAACTTGCAAGCTAGAGGCAGCAAGTTCAAATCTGTGTCATCACTAGAAAAGACCATTGGTGAGAGAGCCCACTTTTAAGTGAGTGGTGACTCATACCCTAAACGTAATTCACCGCGCTAATCGTCCCCAAAGTATTTATATTTTGTAAGGCCTTGCTCGATTTTACGCCCAAAGTTCTTCCGTTTATTCGCAATAAAATCTCATTCGCGCAAAGTTCTTTTGTTCATTCGCAATAAAACCCCATAATTTTTTTGAATCATTTCAATTTTTGAGATGAACTCGTAACAGCCTGTCGTTTTCATTTTTAGAGCTTACTTTTTAGTGCATACCCTGTCTTTTTGTATGAGAGCCAGCTATGCTCGATGATGAGGATACTGATAAAAATCACGGAAAATACTGCATAGTAGATTGTCTTAGTATTGATGGCTGCTTAAGAAGTCGTTTTGGAATATTATTCTAATATTTTAGAGATATTTGATGTCAATTGGAAGGTGACATAAATGGGTTTTTTTCTATTTTCTTTATCTTCTAGTATGTCAAGATATGCTCCGATCGGATGTTGCATTTCTCATAGATTCCTCAACTAGCCTTGGACAGGTCAATTTTAATAAGATTAAACAATACTTAAAGGGCATTGTGGGTGAATTCCGTGTTTCACCATCATTGACCCATTTTTCAGCTCTCACTTTTAATGACCGTTCAAAAGTGCACTTCAAGTTCAGTGACTACTTGACAAAAACTGAAGTTGAGCGAGGTATCGATTTGATTCCATACAATGCAGCAGAGGCGACGAGACTTGATCTCGCATTGAAGGCAGCAGAAAATGACATGTTCTCAGAGAGGAATGGAGCACGCTCTGAAGCAACTAAGGTAAAGAACTTTCGTGCTTATTATTACGGATCGGTGAAAGAACACGCATTTATTATCTGTAGCACACTATGATGTCATTATAACATCTGTAACGTGTTCTTTGAGGTGACTAATATCGTTCTCATTCTTACGTACACGTCATTGCGAGTTTGCCCTTCACCCTGCCCTTTTTTCTCGTACCGTGCCCTCCCGTTATGATATTGCTACGTCGTTAACTTAGCCTCCCCCTTGTCATTCCCCCATTCTTATATTTCTTGATCCTACGTCGCTTTTGACCATTGGGTTCCTCCGGATACTGCCTTTGATTTATTGCCCTTCTCAGTCCTGTCTCTGTGCCTCCTGTTACTTTCAAAGCTGCCATTTTCTGTCGTATTCCTTCCTCCTGTCTTTCCTTGTTTCTTTCCTTCTGTCTTTCCTTCTGTCATTCCTTCCTCCTGTCTTTCCTTCTGTTTTTTCTTCTGTCTCTCCTTCTGTCTTACCTCCTGTCTTTCCTTCTGTCTTTCCTTCTGTCTTACCTCCTGTCTTTCCTTCTGTCTTTCCTTCTGTCTCACCTTCTGTCTTTCCTTCTGTCTTTCCTTCTGTCTTTCCTTCTGTCTTTCCTTCAGTCTTTCCTTCTGTCTTTCCTTCAGTTTCCAGTTGCCCGTAAGGTTAGGTTAACCTTGACTTGCTACCTTTGCATCGGTGCACCTTTCCTTGCCCACATTGGACAGCAGATTGTATTTAAGAGTCAATCATTGCATAAAGAGCAATATTTCTGAAGAGAATCTAACTAGCCTTTGGTTTGCTGTAACTAATACATTTACTTTAGCTATATGAATTGTAATATGCATAATGCTTTTACACTTCTACAAAAATATTCAGATACTTTGTACTTTACATTTTTATCAGAAAATGGTAATCTAATTCCTTTCTTGAATTTAGGTTGTCATTCTTGTTACCGATGGCGGTGAGTCAACCGCACAGGGCTTAACTTCTGCCTTAGACGCAGCAAAAGCATTAAAAGACAAAGGAGTGAAAATATACGTCTCAAGTGTGGGACCTGAAGTTGTTCTTACTGAACTTCTTGCTGTTGCCGATTCTCCAAGCGACCTGATGATCACGTTGGACTTTGATGAGCTCTTAGAGAAAGTGGGTGTTAAATCACAACTGTTAGCATCGCAAGGGTGTAGAGGTGAGTTGTTGCTTTCTCCCATGTTACGTACATCAGTGGTCCGATGTTACGGCCTGTACGGCAGCAGAAGAGAGACTAACATGTGTAGTGAGCCACGTTTGTTCAGCAGTATTATATGGTAGAAGCCATGAGGAAATATGGAAGAAGAAGAAGCTACAATTAATCTTTCATTATGAATCTGCGTTTTCTTTATGTGAAAAACGTATGTAATGCAAAACATTGTGGTTTATAGATAAATGCTGTTTCTCTTTACCTGCCCGTTAGTTTGAGATTAGGCTGAAATGCAAAAATTGTTGAATATTTTGGTTACTCTTAGTGGATGTCATGCCGTAGCAAATGTCTTTAACCGAACGTGTGTGTCGGAATAATATATTAATTTGGGTGAAGGCTTTTGAGTCTGTTGCGAGTTTGAGTTTCCTGTGCCCCAACTAGATCTAGCTATTGCAGCAGTGCGCCACTCTTGAAAATATAAGTGATTTATCTGCATCATATCTGGATAGAAAAATTGCAAGTTTGTTGGAGGACAGCGTATCATGTATAGTTATCCCAAAGAAAGATATGTAATTAGATTTTTAACCAGTTGCGCATATAGACTCAGATGTCGACTTTCACCTAAGAAGTCATTAAGGGCGAAATCACAGCATGTAGTCATGTTGTGTGTACAGAAGTGCAGTAAAAAGTAATAATAAGAATTAATGTTGTCTCTATAGGACTCCCTGGCCCTCAAGGAGCACGAGGCCCAGCAGGTGATAATGGCTTCCCTGGATTAGCCGGTGCGCAGGGACCCAAAGGAGCTCCTGGTGACGATGGTTTAAGAGGAGTTCGAGGACCTACTGGTGAAAAGGGAATAGCTTTGACTGGTGTCGCAAGAAAGGGAGAAAAGGGAAGCCTAGGCCCCCCAGGGCAAACTGGTTTACCAGGTAAGAAAGAAAATCAGCAGTTGTATTTTAGACGGAGACTTCGAGTCGTGTTATGATGCAGCGTTTGGAAAAAAGTAGCACGGATATATACCATTTTTATCTGATGTCAAGGAACGGTGTTTACTTCAGTACAAAGTAGCGAGCATTAAGCAAACGTATAGAAAGGCGCCTTGTTGAAGGTAAGGCTCTGTTCTCAGCGTATTTTCGCCTGCTTCATTAAGTTCCAAGCAGCTTCAGGTGATTCAGTGGGGAGAAAACTGAGTGAGCAGCAACTTAACCGTCTTATAGGGGCACCTGCGACCCGTTTTTTTAAACACGAAACACTTTGTAGGGAATTAAGACATGAAATTGAAAAGTATGAGGCGATATCGAAAGTGGAGGGCGTAGCTTGTGTGTAAACCATTTCTTCTCAACAGTAGGGTTAACTAAAAATGATCATACAAGTCCAATTCGAATGGACGAATTAACTTGACATCGGTGGGACAAGCTGATTCTTGACTAAGTGGGTGAGAGATGAGTTATTTGAGGTCTTGACCACTGTGGAAAATATCAATTTTGATTTATGAGCTACTGTGCAACTATACAAACAAGAGTCATTTTTCTGGTTCACATGCAAATCCGAGTCTGTCATTTAGCACAGTATAGTGCATAGGCCTTGCGTGTTGCGAGTAAAGTCTAAGAATGATCGACCCTCTAGTGTTTTTAGTAGACAGTACAACAGTGACAACAGTACAATCGTCACTGATAATAAATATCGTCTAAAAAGTCCCAATTCGTAATAAACCGGGTGATGTCTTTCTCCCCTCGAGGCACACGTTGATTTTCGGCTGCATGCTGTCCACATATTCAGTCTAGGTAGTCAATAGTAGTGATGGCAATTTTCACAATTTTTTAAGGCTCGGCTTGGCTCGAAATTTTCTGGTGAATTTGGTAAAGGTTAATGAGGATCGGGTCGAATGACGTCGCTCTGGAACAGGATAAAAGTCCCAATGATATCAGCTGTTGTATTTTTGAACACGTGAAGTGTATATTCATCAAACGTCAGTCAAAAGCACAATATTATCGGCAACAACAAGTTTTCGAGCCGAGCCGAGCCGAGCCGAGCTTAGCTTAGCTTTCCGATCACTAGACAAAAACATACAATGCTGGTAACGGTTTTGTAATCAAATAACCAGGAACTGTAAGCCAAAACCGAGCATTTTTCTTGCTTGATATTAAAGCTGTACTCGTTCTTAGCTTGTTTTTATTCAGCAACATAATCATTGATTGTCTAAAACAAAATGCTGTTGTTACTCCTGGAGTCGTATAGCTCCGAAGACTACGAAGGAAACGTCGACTAAACATATTGTATTGATGTAGGTTTTCTAGTGTTGTTGAAAAGTTTGTAAATTTGAAAAATTGTAACAGTAGCCAATTTTAAAGAATTTTCCGTATTGGAGCATTGCCCACAAACTACGAATACGGTGTTTTTGTACTTTCTCGTTAGAGTTCAGCCTTAGAGTTCTTCGTTGTTAGTTCTTGTTGTGTTGTATATTTAGAATATCTTTTTAGCCTCGTCATTCTTTGAATTTATTGCGGGGGTTTATATAGAAATATTCATATTGCGTTTTATACCACAACATAACTGTTATTATCATATTTTACAGGATGTGTACCCCTTGCCACACAGCCTCCACTTGATCTTGCATTTTTAATCGATTCATCGGCGTCACTTTTGCTGGAGAACTTTGAGAAGGAGAAGGAATTTGTGAAAAGAGTAATTGATGAACAATTTATAAGTGAACAGGAAACACGTGTTGGACTAGTAACATACAGCACAGGAGCTACTATGAGGATTAGATTCAATGAATACTACACGGCAGCTGGTCTTCGCGATGCTATTAATGCCATCCCTTATGAAGAAAAACCTGCGACAAGAATCGACATTGCCTTGCAAGTTGCCTCGGAAGACTTATACCAGAAGGCATCAGGAAGTCGAGAAAACGCGAAAAAGGTAACATAATTCGGTTTAATGTGAAATTCACTATCGCTGGACGCACGAGTACAGCGCCCTTTTTTCCTGCCCCGCTAAGGAAAAATTGCGTACCTTAGTTCGGCTTCGTAAGGCAAACACTTACTGGTTTCCACTCGTTGTAACACTCCTTGAATGCCGCTTGTTAGTAGATTCGCTAGTGGTCAGACAAACAGTTGTAAATGTGGACAATAAAAAAAGAAGACAAAACATACGGGTGTTTTGGTTGGCAAAACCTAGCAGAAAATGAGTTAAGTGTGCAGTCCGGAACCAATTGTGCGATTGCCGTATTGTTACCTCTGTTGTAAACAATTTAAGATGCTGCAACGTAGTCGAGTCCTAGGTCTGATTATCTCCGCAAGGAGGTTATGTTTTTACCAGGGTCTGTCTGTCTATCCGTCTGTTTGTTTGTCTGCCCTTCCGTTCGTCCGTTCGTCCGTCCGTCTGTCCGTCTGTCCGTTTGCTAGGTAACTCGAGAAAAACGTATGGATGGATTTAGACAAATTGTCTGGGTATGTTGGTAGCTTGACTTGCTCCAGCTGATTAGTCTTTGGGGATGATCAGAGTCAAACCCTGGATTACTTTCACAGTAATGCAATCTTGATGGTGCCAATGAAGACGTCTTCAAGGGGATAACCCAGTTACCGTATTTGGTAATGATATCTTTATAAAAGTGACAAGCAAGGGGGCATCATGGGGAATACCCGTGTTGTGTGAATATTCGTATTGGCTTGGTGAAGGTTTGCACTCTCGAAGTTCTACTGTTTTATATATTTTTCTTTTCCAGGTGTTAGTGCTTATTACTGATGGACAACAAACAATGGCTCAGGATCAGCTTGATTTTGCCAAACTGAAAAAAAGCTTAACAGCTCAAGGAGTGGACGTCTTTGCAGTTGGCATCGGTAGAGAGATCGATGTGAGCCAATTGCAGCAGATTGTCTCGAAAGATGAATTGATCTTTTATGCCACTGATTTTGACAGATTACTACAGGAGATTGCCGCGGAGGTAACTCAAGCCCTGGTGTGCGAAGGTGAGAGTCAGTTATTGGGGAACTGGTTACGACCTTCTTGTTGAAATTGCCCTACAGTAAAAGAAGGCATTTGAGTACTGAAGAAGTGAAGAACCACAGACTATCGTAAGCGCATATAAAACTATCTTTATTCTGAGGAATGTCATACATGTACAACAGACTGTATGCTCTTTCCCGCATTCAGAAGGTAGCGTTAATCTTCTGGTAATAATAATAATAATAATAATAATAATAATAATAATAATAATAATAATAATAATAATAATAATAATAATACGAATATTTATATTTGACATCCGAGTACCAAGTAACGTATTTGTGCCGCAAAGTGTCATCATTTTAATCCATCAAATATTATGGTGATACTTTTCTTCTACACATGCCTCCACCAGCAACACAAATTTGATCCCCAAAACATAATCCCGTCTGTATGAGTCATCTCAGGACACTCACTGTTTGGAAGCTTTCTCATGAGATTTGTTCACTAGTTTCTTTTTCTTTTTTTCTGACTTTCTCAAGGATTTTATAACGATACTGTATGATGCTTGTATAAAAAAGCGTAAATATTCTTTTAGGTGGACCTCGTGGAGAGCCAGGTGAACCCGGACGACGTGGCCCCAACGGACCTGCCGGGGAACGAGGACCAAGAGGGTTCCAAGGCCGGCGTGGTGATAGGGGTGAGAAAGGCTTCCGTGGTTTCCCAGGCTCCGACGGACCTAACGGACGACAGGGCAAGGATGGAGAACCAGGCCTTAAAGGAGAGAAAGGTATCGTACTTCTGTACTCCAATTTCTTCTCGTGTTAAACGATAATGATGTTGCTTAAGCTGCTCGCTCGAGCGTCAAGGTAGACGTGATGTCTACGGACAAAAGGACTAGGGTAAGCGAGTGATGAAGTGGAGATTTTACTGAAGTCCTTCAAATGCTTCGGTAGCTCAGTAAGTATAGCATTTATGCAGTATGTTGAAGTTTTGTGTTTATATTGAGTTAAAGTAGCTTTCGTATTATTCTTTTATACTACAAGAAACTCTCGATAACTGGAATCTTCAATGGGCCAATGAAAATTCATGATAGTTTTGTTCAAGCGGAATGCAAAATCGCTTTCACTTGGCGAATGTTCTAGCTTTCGGGGGTTCGATATTTCCAACACAGTTGTTGGCAGTTGCAGAGCACGTTCTGTGACTAAATTCTTGTTCTCAGTGGACAGTTATGTATGAAGGATTGTAATTTATTTAGCATTTTTATGCATAATGTTAACAGTTAGAGCAGGTTTATTCGCTGCTGTGGAATACACATCCAGGAGGTAAACGTTGTGTTGAGGCTTACACGCTCAAGAACTTTCTACTGTTACATGAACGAGGATCCAGGTCGAGGTTCCTCAAAATCACAGGTCCCGTGTCGTGTAAGTATCATGTTACCAGATATTTCCTAAAATTTATTCACTTCGTAATTTTTCAGGTGATCCAGGGAAATTGGGAGTTAATGGTTTCCCAGGAAACGAAGGTCCTCGCGGTCCAAAAGGCTTTCCCGGGGTAACTGGGAGAGGTGGAGACGAAGGATTGTCACCGAGAGGTGGGATTACTACCTTATCTTACATCTGAGGGCTTTAATTGATCAAATTATTGTGACCGGAGACTGACAGTATTATGTTTATTAGTATGACAGTTGCACTTATCCAGATAGCGGGAGATGAACAAAACCGATCTCCTACTGACCAAACACTAATAGTAACACATTTGTATTATACATACATACATACACACACACACACACACACACACACCATTACTATTATTATTTTTATTATTATTTACTATTAGTAAAATAATTGTTCTTAAGTAATCAAGCTCACTTAGTAAAATTGAACTTAAAGTCTATACTTGAAGAGTCCGTTCAAGATCACTTGACCAAGGAAGAGGATCTTCGACTGAAGGAGACGCCTCAAAGGCAGGTGATACAATAACCTCTTGATTGTCAGGATAAGAAGGCGGCATGCATGTTCCTTTTACTACACAGCTCGGACTCCCTTCAGGAAGCTGCAAGGTGGATTAGGACGGGTCGTGTATAAGTCAGAGATACATTTGTGATATTGGTTACTGCAATAGAGGATCTATTTCTGGAATTTTGGGACTTCGGAAGTGTCTCACAAAATTATCCGAAATGTAAAGGTTTGCACTAATACGTTAAAAATTATGAGAGAGATTTCAAATCGATAGTAAGTTCATTCAAAGTATTGTATTTCAAGCCAGGTTCATGATCTCATGAACCAAGCCGGATAACATAGAGGTTTCTGTAGGAAATCTTAAAATATTCCAGTTGCCATATCTCAGGCATTTTGCGTCATATTGGAATAAGGTTTGATAACTGGTGATCTTTTGAAGTTCTTTGAGAATCCATGAACAAGATTTGTAAATTCTAACAATAGATGTTTCATGACGTCACACTTCCACTCACACTGGCTTTGCATTACGAGACATACGACTCACCTTTAACAGTCAGAAAGGTCATCACTGTACTTAACGGCACAGGATTGGCTATTCAGCAATATTACCCTGCAACAGTCATATTGCGGTCCATCGTGTTTTCCTTTGCTTTATTCAAATTTACGCCAAATCAAGATAGTGGCCTTTGTTTTGACAATAGGACGATAGGACCATTCTATATATATATATATTACGAATTGGTAGTCTGCTGTCTGTTAGACCCTACTTTGGTGAAGAAATATGTATTTTTTGTAGGTCCTAAGGGAGATGAAGGACAAAAAGGAGAGGTACGAGGATTTGGTGCACCTGGTGCCAAAGGTATGAAGGGTTCTCGCGGTGACTCCGGAGTGGTGGGTTTCCCAGGTGAGGCTGGAGCCGATCCTGTAGGAGATTTACGCGAATTTGTTGGAGACAGAGGTATGCAGTATGGTTTTTAGATCGCTTATTTTATTAGTCTGAAGGACATGTTGTCTTCATGCAATCATTTACATAAGTTGTTTTAGTAACAGTTATTGTTTTTGTGTTTGCGGAAATGACGTCTTCTTTGTCAAGTTCATAGTAGAAGACAATGATTAAGAAAACAAATTGAATAATGTTTATGCCTTTCACGATTTTACGGCATAAAAGAGACGGACTGGAGTACGTTTACTTAAAACAGCTTGTTAGACTTTATTAACTTCAAAAGTTAACCGTAGGTAAGTCGCATTGAATCTGCTAGTTGGTGTCTGTTTGGCGGACCAGATTGCATAAACTATTTCCATCCGTCACTTCCTTGTTGACATTTGCCTAACGTGTTTAACTAAGGAGACACCTGAGAGCAACAAGACAAAGCCCCAGCCTTCTGAGACCCAGCGCATTTTTAATTCGTAGCGTTTTCTCTTTTCGTAGGTATGCGAGGTAATGTTGGGGACCCAGGCCCCCCTGGACCTGATGGAGTGTTAATTTCCGTCGGTTCCTTGGTCGATCCGCATGCGGATGGCATCAAAGGAAATCGTGGTGATCCTGGACCAAGTGGAAGACGAGGCGTACAAGGAACCAAGGGTACGATTGCATCTAACTTAACATTGTCCAATTGGTTGATGTCAAGTATTGCTTAGATTCATTGGGTTATTGGTGAGTCTGTCGCACTGCCAGACAATAGCGATAGGTTTTGCATAGGAGATGTTGAGGTTGGCAACGCAATATTTGTCAGGAGTGGAACATGACCGCAATTGCTGCACTAAATGGGCCGGAACTTGCAATTCTCAAACTCAGGAGCCAACACTCAAACGTACCGTCACGGCACAAAGGTTTGGTGAATGATTTATGAAGCCCTTAGTATCAGGGGACAAAACCAAGTGGTGGGCAAGTGGAACATTCATTTACTTTTTTGTGTGTTTCGGCTTGAGTTCATCAGTGCCAAGTCTGTAGTACGTCAACAGATACAGTGCTTTTTATATATTTGTCAAGAGTGGAGCATTACCACAATAGAAATGCACTAAGTGGGAATCGACCGAGGTTGAACTCGAACTTACAATTCTTCGACTCGAACACTCAAACCCCTGGAAATTTTAAGTCCTTGGTATTAAGAGACGAAACCCAGCCGGAGGTTTTCTGTTTTATTTAGGCTATTAAGCTCTCTTCAACAATGCTGTCAGTTTGTACTAGATAACGCAATCGAGTATGTGAATGAATATATATATATATATGTAATTGGATATCGTCGTCATGAGCTAGGGTCCAAAAATGTAGCAGTTTGTTTGCGCAAGTTGTTTTTAGCACGAGAAAGACTAAGTTCGATGGATAGTATTTTTTCTTATTGGTATATTTATATTTGTTATACATTAGGCTTGCTGCACTGAATTGTTGTCAGCCATTTGAGGCTGCGTTCGTTTTCCGCGTAGCCTGTAGAAACACGACAAACCGGCCACTAATTCGTCTTTTGTAACTTTCAAGGTGATCGCGGAGACTTTGGGACAGATGGTTTTGCAGGTGTTCCAGGAGAACAAGGTGATCCAGGAGACAGAGGTCCAAAAGGTTATCCTGGGAGAAGAGGAGCAAGTGGTTTAGATGGTAACAAAGGAGACATGGGTCTGGGAGGTGTGGCTGGTGAACGTGGGTCAAGTGGCTCTCCTGGTAATCCTGGATTTATGGGACTCGATGGAATGAAGGGAGAAGTTGGAGATCCTGGACCACCAGGTAAGATTACTTATGATTGTTACCGACACTTGATGTAAAATGTAATTTTATGTAATGGATTAAAGGCGTAAGGCCACGTATCATGTGCAAGATAGAGGCCACGGCTGGATATCAACAAGTTGAAATACATCCTGGAGTAACTCCTGGTCGTAGTCATCGTCGCAGTCATCATATTCGTCGTATTAGTCGTATTCGTATTATTCGTATTCGTATTAGTCGTATTCGTATTAGTCGTAGTATTATTCGTCGTAGTCGTATTCGTCGTAGTATTATTAGTCGTAGTCGCATTA